>NW_006535937.1:66306-82589 GCF_000186305.1 Python bivittatus
TTATGATTGCTGGTGATCATCACTGGCAAGGCAGGCCACAGCACATAAATAGAGAGCAAACCCCAACCCATTTTAGCACTGAAGATGTTACCTAGCCGGGTAATGAAACGTTTGCAAAGCTCAGAGAACCCCAAGGAGTCCACAATCTGGAGACAGTTATGCTTTTGATAAGTTGAACTAGAAATATAAAATAACAACTTAGGCTGCTGTTTCTTGCTGACTGCAACCCAGAACTTCAAGAGAATATACTGTAGTATTGTATTGGGGGTCTCATTTGTTCATTACCTATTTCTTTTAAAATATATACCACATTTGTTAACATTTAATAACATTCACAATAGAGATAACAATATATATGAAAAATAATACTGAAGAACCCACTAACACAATTAAAAATATATTGTTTCCGAATGAATAAAGACCAATTAAGATACAAGTATAAAATACTAATTAAAATCTTTGATGAACATGAATTCATCCAAGAGTAAGGAAAGAATCGATGGATGGAAGCTTTTACAGAGGGAGATCTAAACTTGAAATAAGGAGCTCCTGACTTTTGAGACCTATTAAACAGTGAAACAGCCTGCCTCCTGAAGCTGTGGGTGCTTCATCACTGGAGATTTTCAAGAAATACTGGACAGCTATTTGGCTGGGATGGCATGTGGGTATCTGCACTGGGTAGGAGGTTGGACCACCAGGATCTTCCAGGTCCTTTCCAACCCTATGATTCTATTAACAAATCCAGTTGAATCTTAACATGCAAAAAAAACTGCCACTCAGATCTTCTCAGAAAGCATTCCATAATCATGACATTCTTAAAACAAGTAGTACTGTGACCATAGTGCTGACACTAAGAAACTATCTCCTTGGTCATTATCTACCTTGCTTCTGAAGGCAACAATATTCAGAGAAAACCTTATGCAACAATTATTTTAAAACACACGTTGTATTAATTTATTGTAATTTTCCATAACTTGGTTTGGTCATACTGGGTGAGATCATGGAAGCTATAGTCCAATGCAAGGCACTAGAGATGGAAAGGCTGATTTCTTACACTGATATTCTACCTTTCCTCCAAACTACTCTGAGAAGGGTGCATTTTCCCTTCCCTTTCCTTCACACTCTGTGAGATAAACTAGGCTGACTAGATCATTACCAAATTGGGATTTAAACTCAAGTAACTTAGTCCTAGTCCAACACTTGTATTACTAGAATTCCTGATGACATCTCAGTTTTGATATTCATTGTCATATCCAATTTTAAGCACCATATCTTAACTACACAAATGATGCAATTATGATTCCATATTCATTCTTAACTTAGACACATAATATTTAAAGTTGGCAGTTAGCCTGCAGACATTTCCTTCCACTCCCTAGCATAAAAACAATTAACAATTACTTCTCTTTCATACCACTGATGAATTCTGTTCAAGTGCATAGCCAGCCCAATTTACTTGCTGCTACACTTTTAGTCCTCCTCAATGAAGAAAAAATAAAACAAGTTATACAAAACTCACTTATCTCCACTTGGAAAGTTGGACATGGAAAGTCTTAAGCACATCACAGTCTAAGACCTCCTCCTCCTCCTCCTCCTCCTCCTCCTCTTCTTGCCTTTGAGTCATTGTTGACTCCTGGCAACTGCCTGAACAAGTCCCTGCAGTTTTTTTGGCAAGATTTCAGAAGTGGTTGCCACTGCCTCCTTCCTAGGGCTGAGAGAGAGTGACTGGCCCAAGGTCACCCAGCTGGCTTTGTACCTAAGGTAGGACTAGAACTCACAGTCTCCTGGTTTCTAGCCTGGTGCCTCGACCACTACATCAAACCAGCTAAAATCACTTTACTAACCAGCTACTTTAGACAGATCAATAATTATGGTCTTGGAAGTCAATTCCAAGACCATAATATTTTTAATCATCATGATCATTGCCTCACCAATGCTATATTTTATTATGTTTAGGCTTAGCTATTTTAGCCATAATTTACACAGGAGTAAAGAATTTGTGGTCCTCCCAGATTGTTGTTGAATGGGGATTTCCATCAGTCCTTGCCAATATGGCAAATAGTGAAAGAAGCTTGAAGTTCATCAACATCTGGGGGGAGAAACCTTGTCCCATCTTATGTGCTGCATACAGAGAAGCTTGTATCTTTCCATGAAGCACAGAATATTGTATATCACTTACAGTTTGTTACTCATACATACAACTGTGTCTCACCCGTATAATTAATGAGAATTAGGTACATTCATCCATCCGTGTAAAGGTCTAACATTCTGTTTCCTGCAGCGATGAGAGCATGAGCTACAGGCTTCTCTCTGGGTCCTACAGTTTGTAGCAGACCCCTTTGTTTTCATTCAATGGTTGCTAACTGACATTCAGTGAGGATTAACAGCTGTCTTGCTTCTCCAGATGCTTCACAGGTGGCAAATTATTAGTTTCAATAACTGTCATTATGTTTCAGTTTTGATTAAAAAAAACCAAATATTTTTATCTTGACTTTTAATGTTAATGATGCTCACTTAAACCAGATGTTTCTCTCTGCTGCCTGCAATGCAAAATTAATTGAATAAAATTCCAGGACAGTTATGTTACTTAGGTGCACCAAAATATCACTTTCCCACAGCCTTCTGTCAATGACATTAGTTTGTTTAAATGGTTAACAGAGTCCATCAACTTTTTCTTACTTGATCTTCAGCCCTTGTCTATGTTCTTCTTCTTCTTCTAAGCTGAAATCTATCACAATCTCTGCTAAATCTTAACGGCCACCAGGAGGAGAGCAAATACAATATTGTGTACTGTGTGCTGGATTCCTGTTTGCAGGAATGCAGTAAAATGATCAAACGTGGCCGCAGAAAACTTTGCCTAATCACGGAGAAACATCCTGAGACTGTGAAGAGTTACTGTCAGCCAGTGCGCATACGGAATGACCAAATCAAGGGCCAAATTAACAAGAACTATTGATCCTTTTATGAATCATGAATGGTTGGTTCATCTTACTAACCGATAAAAAAAAATTCCTGAACATGCGTGCTCAGTGATAGAATGCATCCCCTTGCCAATTCATTGGAAAATCTGGTTATCTTTAAGCAGTTGGGGATATTGATTTGTAGTTCAGCGACGTTTAGAGCCCCACCGGTTTGTTTTCAAGACTACAAAGGCAGGAGTCGAGCATTCACATTCTCAGATAAGACTGTTGCGAACTAGAGGGCTCAACATCTCATTCAGTGAACGTTGCCTTTCCCCCCCAAGTCCCAAACGGCGAGCACAAAGATAATCCTGAACACGGTGGCAGTTAGGAACAAAACCCATACATGAAAGGGACGGCCGGTGGGCTGTCCTCGGCGGTGCTTGAAATCCAGCTCTTCCGTTCTGCCTCGCAGCAGGCCAGAGGGTGGCCCTGCACGAGGCAGGTGGGGGGGTCACGTCGGGAAGACCGAGGAGCTCTGTGGGGCGAGAGGTGATCGGAAGGAGAGAGGCGGCTGCAGGCTGACAGCGTCGCCCCGCTTCCCCCTCACCAAGCTTGGGCACACTTGCCCTGCCGCGCATAACCAGCCCAGGGGAACCCACGCGGGCAGAAGCGCGAAGCCCCAGGAAACTGACTCAAGCGGATGCCCCGCCGCCCCCCTTTGCCCCGGCGGCGGTGCTCTGAGCACCAGCGCGGCTGAAGCTCCCGAATTCCCGCGGCGCCCGCTTCGCTGGAGTTTCTTCGCTCTCAGAGGCCGTGCGTCTTGTCTGCTGCCTTCCCACGAAAATACACGGCTACCAACCTTTGCAAGTGACCTTGTTTAGCAGCCTCCGTCTGGTAAGTCTGTTTCCTTCCTTCCTTTCTTCCTTCCAAAAGAAAAAGAAAAAGAAAAAGAAAAAAGTCTGGCTCTTGGGGTAGTTAATGACAAGCTTCAGTGCTCCTGTTGAAATCAACGGGGCACGAAAGAGATTAGGTGTGTCTGTGTTGCAGAGTTGTTTTTCTTACCATTAACTGTGGTTACTCCTGAGCAGAGACGCCACCCAACAGTCAGTTCAGGGCCCTGAAGCCCGTAAGAGAGACCTACAGCTGGGCAAGTGATGTTCTTATTAGCTCAGTACCGCATAAATGTTCAAAATTAGGGGTGGCTAGCCTCACCAAACACTGCCTATTTCTACAGGCAGGAGACCTCGAGGAGGACAAAAATCACAGAATCACAGAATGTGTGGGGCAGGGGCCTGATCCTTCGCTTGACACAGGAAATGTGTTCTCCTTATCCACTGGAATAACGTTAGTTTGTGTACACACACACACAACATAATAAAAAGATCAGAGGATTGGTTTATTTATAGGAAAAGAAGATTTTGAGCAAACCCTTTGAAGGGAGGAAGAGAGGTGATATAATTCAGATTGCCTGGGGAAGACTTCAAGTAGCATTACCATATCTGGCTACGAATCTGGACAAAAGCTACATGAGAGCTAAGAGAAACCGAAACTCCAGCTCTTTGCTATCAACTAATGGTCATCCAGACTGTTGCAGGCCAGATCTGATAGTCCTAACCACGGGAGGGTGGGGAAGAGTAGAATCCTTTGAAGGATGGATCTTCACAAAAGCTGGACCTAGAGGAAAAAAGTCACAAACAGGAAGAACGTGTGATATAGCAAACCTTACATACATGTTTTTAATGTAAAGTGCACGTATTTTATTACTGTTAGATAAGTGATAAGCCTTTGTAAAAATGTTTAGAACACTGAGGAGCATTAGAGCTTAACCAAACATCTGAACCCATATATGAAGCTGTATCCACCAACAGATATGACATAATTCTGCCAAAATGTTATCTCTATTATCGTCTTACCTTTCCATTTGGAATTCTTAGCGGCTTTGCTTCGGTTGGGATAAGGGACAGACATATGCCGAACGTCTTGCATCCAGTCTTACAGCAGACTCATTCCCATAAATTAGATTGAACGGATCTAAATTTATTCACATTAAAAGTATATCCATTGAAAGAGGGCCATTGGATCCAGAATTAATCAGACAAGACAATGGGTTAATTCTAGCCAAGATTAAGCCTAGACTTCCCTAAAGCAATTCAAAATAATAATTTAGATTGTGGTTTGAATTACTGCTAAAAATTACAGGAGTAGTGAAAATGATCCAGACATTTTGATAACTTCATAATGGATTGTTAACCAGGACTGGCAGAAATGAACACATTATGTAATTTACACTAGCTATAAGTCTTTTTCTGGTTTTAGTTCAAATGCTGCTGTAAACCTCTAAGCTTGGAATTAGTTCATCTGATGGAATGCCTTCTCCCAGAGTTATTAACCTGGACCCATATATAAGATAACCCATTTGCATGCCCTTCTGAAGAAAACCAAAAACGAAAGCCTTTTCAATATCATCCACTCGTGATAGTCCCCTTTAGCAAAACCTGCTGATGCTTACACTGTAGCTCTTCTCACTTATTTTCCCATGTATTTCTGTCTATTAAAAAATTAAAAATTGGCAGTTGTCCAGGTTCTCAGGGGATTCACACGAAGAATCCAAACCAATATTCTTATAAAGTATGAACGATACCTGTTTGGAAGCTTAACTAAAAATAATGCAATCAAGACCTTCTCATTATTCCTATATTCCTGAAGAGTAACTGGCCGTTCTAAAACTTAGAGGCAGTGATTAAAAAGGTTGATCCTAGGTCACTGTCAGATGAATCTAGGGCTACCAAAGAAAGGCCAGGCCTCACTTCCTGATCTTAATCAGCAGTGGGGATCAGGGAGAAAAGGTGGTCCTCCCAGGCAATTTGGACCTGTGATTTAGATCTGTGTAAGTAAAGCACTTTATGTTTGCTTATAAACAAATAAGAATCCATGTAGTAATTCTAAGACTGAGATGATAGGGACATTTTAGGTTACCCAAGAGATCAATTTGGTTGCCAAATTTTCCATAACTCAATTTTCAAACTGTACACAAGGGCAGTTCCATGTGGAATAGACAGAACCACAGGATATCACCAAGTATATATTGATTTTAGATTTTTTTTTTCCAGAAACAGGCACAAGTGGGTTTATCAGCCAGAGCTAACAAAAGCACTCCTGACTGCTGTTTCAACCTAAGGCAGTGTTTCTCAACCTTGGCCACTTTAAGATGCATGGACTTCAACTCCCAGAATTCCCCAGCCTGGCTGGGGAATTCTGGGAGTTGAAGCCCATGCATCTTAAAGTGGCCAAGGTTGAGAAATACTAACCTAAGGTATCAGAAAAAAAAATACAAATCCAGAAACACTCCCAAACTACATACCTATTCCTTCTTGGGGTGTGTAAACCCATTACAAACAGATAGATTATTCACATCCCCAGAATGAGCAACTCTGCCTTGCTTGGATTCAACTTACTATCCCTCACCCAAACCATTACTTACGACACGCAAACATTAATGAGAAACCATGCCATTTCCCAATGGAGTAACTGAGAAATAGATTTGACATCTCTAACATTCTGGTAGCATCCAGCTCCAGATCTCCAGATAATCTTTCCTAACTGTTTCATGTAAATGTTGAAGAACATTGGAGGCAGAATGGAGCCATGATGGACGCCATGCGATAGCTTCCATTTTGAGAAGCAATGCTACCTGGATTCTACCAGAGAGAAAAGACTGGAGCCACTCCAAGTATTGCCTCTTAGATCATGTCTAAGATGATTTTTTTTCCTTTTTCTAAAATAAAAACTTATTTAAAACACATATAGAACTATAAACTATGAAGGAAAAAAAGTAGCCAAGAGAATATTTGTAGTTAACTTAAGTATTACATTTAGCCATATATTGAAACCTGACCTGTAGATGAGGAAAATCTAATTTGTGTGTTTCCCCATCTGTTGCAAGAATGAATCAGGGAAAAGGGAGATGCCTAGCACAATACTGTAACTTAGACTGAACGGGCAAAGAAAACAGAAAAAAAATGGGTCTCTTCTTAGGTATCAAACAACCTGAAACTGAGAAACCTTCGAGGCCACTATCTACTACATTACTGAAGATAGAGTTAAATCAATATAAGTGAATCTGACTAAATTCATGCAAAATAGTAACAGTACCCTTTTAACGGGTTACTTTTAAAAATATTTACAAATGACTGAAATGATTCTAATTAACGTGGTGTCATTTCTTGTATTATTAAAGCCTAAACTTAGAATTTTAGATATTAAATATTTTACTAATTCTCAGAAGCAAAGCCTAGACCTTGAGTGTCTCAGTTTCATCTTTTATTGAGTTGTTCAGATTTTTAGAACCAAATCCCATTGATTTAAATGGGAACTAGATTTTGAATCTTCTATTGAAATCAATAGGATTCAAACTGGTATTAGAGATCCTATCCTGATCTCTAACTTGCTAGTATCTAAAACAAGACATTCTTATTTGAATCTGCTTGGTTGGCCATTTTCAGTCTCAGAAAACTCAATTTTTTGACTACGCAGCACAATTGTAGAAAATGCAGTGTTGGCACTAAACTGTTGTTGTCATCAGACAAATACAAAGAATGGCCAGCTTAACTGCAAGTCAGAAATGCCATCAGTCCTTCTTTGAGGTATCACATCATTGTTTTTCTTGTTGATTTAAGCAATTCCACTTTCCATATTCTTTCAAGTTCAGTGCTTTTTTCTCCCAAGTTTTTCTGGCTGGCAATTTCCATTTTGATTGCTTCTCAGATCTTCCTTTGTATTTATTGACTTCAAAGACTATGATTTTTGTGTTTACCTACTGTGATCTTCAGTACCACTTTATGCAATGTTCAGTGGGTTTATTTTTTTCAGCCATTAGTCCTTAACAGCCAAGGTTCATGATCACTTACTTGAGGTTAAAGGGAAATTGCCAGTACATGGCTGTCTGGAACAATGAAAGAGGCAGAGTTAAATTTGTTAGCATGAATTGATGGATAATGAAAAAAACAAAAATAAAAAAAACACCTTCTCTAAATGACTACCTGCACCCCTAGTCAACCTGGGCAAGTTTGGTCATCACTTCCTAAGCCCCATCTTTTGGGTCCTTCAGGAACAACTACTAAGCTTATGAATACTAGGGTCCTAGGTATATTCTACCCTCTTTGGGAATATCAAAAACAACGGTGTGCATACTTACCAGTGTGTATACATACGTGCAGAGTATAAATTTTGTAAATGAATGAAAAACTATATAAATACATAAGATCATATTTATTACATAGTTATATTAACAAGCAAACTCCTTACCAGGAATTAAATCTTCAAAAATTAAAATAATTAAGCTAAACTCCACTAACGTCTACGTAACAGTGGCAGCTTGAATAGTCGTTACCTCCTTTCTGACATTACAAACCATTACACAGATATACTTGATTTTACAAAAACATTTGCTTTGTTATAATTGTATAGAAAATGCTAACAGATCTGCATATTTGTAATGTTAAAATGAAAAAATGTGATATACACCCGAACCATACTTAGGGCATAGCTCAGATTCTTGAATTATTTGCTTTTGATGAATTTAAACAGCCTGATATCTTTTTACATATTTTGTACATATATTTTCAGAATGAAATAAAATTGCTACAATTGTAGCAACATCAGCAGTAGCAGAGAACACGGTGTCTCTAATCAAGAATCATCTATCATAGGATTATTTAATAAAATAGTAACGCTGCAGTAAAGTTATAACTTACTAAGTTCATGATCCACTGTACTGTAAGAATTAGCAAAGGCAAAAAACATGTATAAGCATTTCTAATTTAAGTACGTGTCATCCACACCTTTAACGTTCCAGTTATTGCCAGATGAAATGGGATTGTCAGGATTTCTATCTAAGTAGAAACTCAATTCTGGGGCAAAAATGTGGCTTTGGAGTCCCTGGTAGAGGACATGCATGAGAACATAGACAGAAAGTGGGCAACCTAGTTAATCAGGGGAGAAGCAGTGTTCAGACCTCAGAAGTGGTACCTTTATGGATTTCTGCTCTAAAATAGAACAAACGTGCCACCACCCATTCCTGGGAGGAAATCTTAGCAGGTAGTATTGGAAGACTACTATTCAGACTCTTTGCAATTAGCCTAGGAAGCACTCTCCACTCCAGCTCTTTGGAGAATATTCAAATTATTTTCACACTGACATAGCAGTGGAACGTAGTGGAAAACCCTAATCAATTTAGCATCAGAGGATGAATGTGAAACCACACTCTGAAACCAAGTCCAGAAAGGGCAAACGGGCTGTTGAAGCATTTGTTTAATGTATTTAATATTATGAGGGACCAGATACATGGTTCTACAAGGCTCCTAGAGTCTTTATCAAGTGCTCTCTGTGGCCATGAGTGCCTTTAATGAACATTGGCTGGTATGTAAGCTACATCCAGGAGGACAGGGACATCTTGACTACCTTTATCCATACACTGATAACCTCACATTTGGATTACAGTAGGAGTTCCAGATCTGAGTGGGAAAAAATCCAGACTAGATGGCAGCAAAGAGTTTTCGGTAGAGCTCAATTGCCACCTAGTCATCACCTGGATTTTTGCGGCCAAGATCTGGTAGCCCTTGACTACTGTAATACGTTCTATGGGACTCTGCCTTTATATCTGGTTCAGAAGCTGCACTTGGTGCAGAATCTAGTAGCCAAGTTGCTGAGTGGGTTACAAACTGTACTGGTTTCCAATTTGCTACTGGGCCAGATGCAAGGTTATTGGCATATACAGCCCCGAACAATATGGGACTAGAATACCTAGCAGATTGCCTTGCCTGCTTTAAGCCTGTTAATTCTCTAAGATCATCTGAAATCTTACTGTGGGTGCCATGATTTGATGACTGTCATCTTGCAATCATTTCCAGAGAGGCCTTCTCACTAGCGGCATCTTTGGAGTGCTCTACCCTAACTTCAAGGTGCACCTACTGTTACATATTTTAGGTACCTACTAGGGATCCATAGGTCTTCCCTGAGTGAATGGTAAAGACAGACAAAAAATAATTTAATTAATATCTGCCACCCATTTTAATATATGCTTTATATTAACTAGTTTAATACTTTGGTTCTGTTATTGTTTTGAAACGTGATGACTTCAAATATTTTATGCAAAGGGATATATAAATAAGGTCAATGAATGAATAATAAATATATAGTTAAGCAGGGGCAAATCTACAGGTTATTTTCTTCTAGTGGAACAGATAGATTCTGAGAAATGATTCATATCAACTTAAGCCTCCTCCTGCAGAACCGCTGCTCCTGTACTAATCGGAGCCTCTAGAACCAGTGGAAGAAACACCGGGGAAGTTGAATAATGAAAAAAAAAGTATGTGTGCATGTGTTCACCTTGAGGTGGCTTTGTAATAACAGCCGAGAGTCTTTTTGAGCAGTACGGGTACTCCTTGCTTACCAACTGCTTCGTTCAACAAGCGTTCAAAGTTAAGGTGTTGAAAAAGTAGGTTTACAACTGGTCCTTGAACTTGTAGCCATCGCAGTGTCCCCACGGTCGTGTGATTCCCCATTCGGGCACTTGGCAACCAGTGCGCATTTACCACAGTCACAGCATCCCAGTCATGTGATTGCCATTTGCAAGCTTCACTGTTGGCTTCCCACAAGCAAAGTCAATGGGAAAGCCAGCAGGAAGTCGCAAGTAGAGTCACGTGATGTTGAGCTTAACCACCACAGGGATTTGCTTAACGACTGCAAGTGGAACTGCCATCGTAAGTATGGCACGATCATGTGACATTTCACTTTATGACATTGTTAGCAACACAGCTGCTGGTCCTGATTGTGGTTGGTAAGCGAGGACTGCCTGTAATCCTTAGTAGAGCCCAGACCTTGTTGTGGGGATTGACACCGTGGCTACCATTATTCTTCTGGCGCTTCATTCTCCTCACTACTTTGACTCTGGTTGGGTTTGCAATGCAGATAAGGCAAGATATAGGTGCTTAAATCTTGAACTGAGGACAAGGCAAAGCAAGGAAGATGGTGACAGGTTGTTATAATAGTTACCAAACTAGTCCAAATGAAGGACTATTGTAGCATGACCATTCTTACCTAGGATTAGATAAACACTCTGGGCTGTTGAAACAAGACTAGAAACCACTAGAAATGTTTGGATGTAAGGGGTATTTATTGCATGCAATATGGGCTCACATTAAACCAGTAGAAAAGCCCACATTGCCATTCAATGCAGAATGAGTTGATTAGAACCAAAAGAAGATCAACATTAGTGCAATAGTGATGAATGCTAGAGGAAGCTCTCCACATTTCATGTACTTTGAGCAGGATAATGTCATACGCTAAATAACTTAGATGGAAGTTCTTCATATTTATTTGGAAGTACCATTCTGTTCAATGAGCCTCATTCATGTTAGTATACATAAGACTGTGATCTTAGACATGATGCAGACACATTATCAGAAGCCATCCACACTGAATACAGTAAATATGTGTAGTGTTGTTTTGAATGAGTTGAAACTGTTTTCCACATTTTATAATCTGTCATTTGATTATTCTTTGGATAGGGTAACAGGGGAAAGCAGAAGGTTTATCTGTCTATGATATCTGTGGAAAGCAGTACTGTCACCCCACTTAAAAAAAAAAAAAATTAACAATTTTAAAGCAAGAGCAAATGGAACTGTATTGTTTAAAACCTGACATTGAAATCTTTCTCAACCAAAGAATACACTACACCCTGAATTCGCATGATACTTCCAACTGTGTGTGATCTATCAACTGTGGCCTTTTTGAATATGGCTACTATTATCTATGCATTTGTTCTTTCTAATTTAGAAATATTGCAATGTGCTTGACGTGGGGATGCCTTTGAAGGAAATCCAGAAATTGCAAATAGTCCCAAATGCAGCAACCAAATTTATTTGATTTATGGTTCCCAAAGTCAAGGAGACCTCTGTGGGATGCTTCAAGTGCACGTGACACATGTAGCGCCTAAGTTGCACTGACTACCAACAGATACCCAATTTAAATTCATGGTGCTTTTTATTACATGTAAATCTATATGCAGCTTGGACCCCATCTACTCAAATAAATGATTGCCCCTCTATGGTAAATTCTGAAGGTTTTTATATATGTGGAATGTTATCCCCTCTGAATTAAGATTGGCCCCCACCTTGATGTTATTCTGGAAGGCGCTGAAGACGTGGTTCTGCCAGTGGGCCTGGGGGCCCCAAGCCGAAAAGTGGTTGTGTTGCTTGTATTTTTGGCCGCCGCGCGGGTGGGTGTTGATGGGTTTGTGTACTGGGGGCTTTACTTTGTCAGCTGCCCAGAGTTACTGTGTGTGAGTTGGGCAGCCATATACATTTGTTAAATAAGTAAATAAATAAATAAACTAGAATTTAATTGCAACTTTAAAAAGAGAAATACAAAAACAAATGAGTAACAATAAATAAATAAATAAATAAATAAATCCAACTAATTAATTATGAAGCCGTGATACCAAAATGAAAAGAAAAAACAAATAGAAAAATAAGATTAAAAACTGTAAAAAATTAAGATACTAAATTATATCACCTAAATATATCACGTATTCATTTCATTTTGAAATAATAAGGTATCAAACTGTGCACAAAAATCACCTGTTCTTGTAAAATGTTACAAACTCTATGGCAAGTATACTATTTCTGATTCATAAACAGCCTTTTCAGAAATGGATACATTACACATTTCTGGAATCCAGTATTTGATGTCCAGGGTAATAGTACTTTTCCAATCTCTCAGTATAATACTTTTGGCTATTCCCCATGCTCTATATAATAGATACTCTTCAAAAAGTTAGATTCCATAATTTTGGAACATAATTCAAAATAACACTGACTTGAAAACATTTACTCAGTCATCTACTTATATGTTACAATATTTTTCCAAAAAGAAACCAAACACAAATATGACCAAATCACATGTATAATATACATGAGGCTTTGAGCAATTGATCAGTTATTCAAAAATGGCCTTAAAGAAAAAGGTCTTCCTGGCTCTTAAATGATTAAACATTGACGGAAGTACAAAACTTCATGGGGAGAAGCTGCTCACAGGTTCTTTATTCAGTCTTTGCCATCTTGTTTTCCTTTCGAATGATTTTATTTCAGACATGCTGAAAGGCTTTCTAGCTATTTTATTGAGCGACATTTGACTGTTTTTCACAGATATTCTGGAAATTCATTTGGTTATTAATCTTCTGTTAGAAAGCATTTGCTGTTTGCTACTTAATTGAAGTTGCTGTTAGATGAAGGACTCCTGGTTCTGTTACCAATTAAATGATATTGTCCAGCCATTTTGCCTTTTCCTCTGTATTTTCTTTCAGTTAAAAAAATGCAGTGGAAATACAGCTGGGTTACAAATGGTAAACGTTTGTCAGTTAAGCAAGAAGGTCTTGATCACTGGGATTCTTGTAACACTGATTTTTTGAGCTGCTTTGTGAACCAATGCTGAAAGACAGGATATAAATATGTTGCATTATACCCTACAGTTAAAAAATGTATTTAAATCAATAACACACTCAACAAAAACCTACTATCAAATTAAGGTCAAGAGGCCCTCAAGGATAACTCAATCCCTAGTGACTGCTCCACACTGTTTTCTTAGCACTGTTCTAAAAATGGATTGCCTTCCATTTTCCCCGGTCCTTTTTCCAACGTACCGGTTTAGCCTGCAGCCTTAGAATTTCCAGTTGGTCTTTCTTTCTTGTAAGAGGCAGGTCGATCATGCTCAGCTTTGGAGACTAAACAAAAATGTTGGTCCCAGAGCTTCAACCTTCACTGAAATAATAGTGCAAATCACCTTCCCAACAACTATATTCCTATTGCCACTATATGCCGCCATGAGTATTGAGAGGGTAGATCAAGTGCATGCATGCATAAATAATGGTGTTATTTGTATTTGAGAACTGTACATCCCAATCACAGAGAGATCCTGGTCTGTTAATTTAATTGGGAACTATTGCGGCTGAAGTTGCAATCCACTGCACGCCTTCCTAAGAATAAGCCTCGCTGTTCATAGTGAGACTTACTCCTAAGTAAAGTACAAAAGGTTGGGCTGCTTTTCTAAGCACTGGGCTTGTTACTTCACTTTTGCTACAATTAACGGCTCCACAGTCTTGGAGAACTTATGGCTTCCCAGCAGCCTCATCCTCACGTGTCTGAAGAATGGCAGTGAGATGCCGAGGGACAGAATATGAGTGCCACGCGTGTCACTCTCTGGCCTTCCAACTAGACTGCTGGCCTCAGCTGAGATGAAAGATTCTATTCCAGTAATGCCAGTGTAATATGTAAAGTCTGCCTGTTCATACACTCTGGACGGGGCAAAACACTGTTTCCAATATCGTTATTAAGATCAAATGTATAGTTGTGGGGGGTTGCGGGATGTAAAGGAAATAAATACACAAGAAGCTTTGCCTCTGAGGCCAAATGTCTTGGCCCAGCCCTGCATGTCAGTACCTGGGTTGATAAGAAATTAATAGAATAAAAGCTGTTGTCCTGAAAGTATTTTCTGCCATAAAGCAGTCTTCTCTCCATAAGCAGTAAGGTTTCTTGGAAATCTGTAAAAAAAAAAAGTGGTGTTGTCTTTCACTCAGATTCCATCTAATACTTTGGGATAAATATTCCCACAAAAATATCAAATCAAATCCTTTATTACAGGTCCATGACCCAGAATAAATAAAACTGACTAAATAAAACCTAGAGCAGAGCTACAAAATAGAACATACAAAATAAAGCATAAAAGATTAAAAATATACAGCCATGCTTGTACTATTTTGCTATCAGCAATATACGAGTTTTACAAGCTGCAAAAACAAATTTTGCAATGACAAGAATTACCTTGGGGTCCTTATCTGCTAGTAAAAATTGCACATAAAATTCTTCAGTCTATCCTGGAAACGGAGTTAGAAGAGACATTAGGAACTCTTTGTGTATGTCTCGACAGAAATTATATTGCAGAATATGAGTTTGTGTTTCAATATTACCATCTTTACAAGGGCAGAGCCTTTCTGCATACGGAATTCCTTGAAATTTTCTCTCCAGCTCTGCTGATGGTACAATATTGAACCGTGGTAATGTAAATGCTTGTGGAAATGTATTGTTTGTAAGTTGGTCTAGGTAACAATGCTGCTTTGAAGTGTGCATTGCCAGGAGCCGATTGTACCCTCAGTGAGGATTTACTATATTCTGACTGTAATTCTGTATCAAGGATCCTTTGCTTAAGCACCGCCATTGCCTGATTGTGTCCCAAAACCCAATTTATATTTTTTTTTCTCACTTTGGGGATTCCAGGAGGAATCGTATTTATCGATTAATGTTGTGTCAGACCTTGAGGTTGGGAATGAACCTTTAGCCAGTATTTAAACGCACATAGCCATGCCCTTGTTTTGACTATTGTAAGTCCTGCCTACAGCTGTAGGGCAGCATTAGACACACATTTTACCGTTTGGAATAGATTTTTTTAGGAATTTTGACTGTACCCTTTCCAAGTTCTGATAATTAATTCCTGAGTTTAACTGGGCTCCGTATAACAACTGGGATGATGTCTTGGCTTCAAAAAGCTTGAGGGCAGCTGCTATATATAGTGGGCACCTCTGGAGAAGAAGAAAGAAAGGATGGCTGCTGAACTCCTCTGGGCATGTGAAGCAACCTGGGCAGTAAGCATATGATGCTTCCCAGGGTATTATTATTGTCCTGAGCACAAAGCCCAAGTATTTGAAACTGGGACCTGCTCTATTTTATATCCTTCAACAGTCCAATATAATTTTTAAAAATCCATTGCACGCATAACACATGATCTTTCTTTTGTCATAATTGATCTGTACTGAATGTTCTTTACAGAAATGGGGCGAAGCTCCCAGGGCCCTTCTGAGGCCAATTGACGTTTGTGATAATAGGACTGCATCATCTGCATAAAGCGGTACAGATATAGGTCTTCTGCCCAGTTTGGGGGGATGAAAATCTCCCTTGTTAATACTGGTACTGTACTGATATAATTAAAAGAGTAATGGGGCCAGAATACGCCCTTGTTGAACCCCCTTGCTGGTAATCACCGTGTCTGAGAGATGCCCAGCTACAGTACATCTCAACCTCAAACTGGTATCGATATACATGTATTATTTGCCACAAAAATATCCATTTTGATAGATCTGAATATTTCAAATTGTGTGACACAGATTAATAGTGATATTAATAGATGGTTGAAAATGTTTACGAGGCTATGGGGAAGAATAAATATCATGAAATGAGTATTACCACTATGTATTCTAAGATTTCAAGAGGGTTGTTGTTGTTTAGTCGTTAAGTCGCGCCCGACTCTTCGTGACCCCATGAACCATATTGC
>NW_006535937.1:82916-99220 GCF_000186305.1 Python bivittatus
TTTTCCAAAGAGTCCTCTCTTCACATTAGGTGACCAAAGTATCTGAGCTTGAGCTTCATTATCAATTTCAAGAGGGACATCTATGTTATTTCCACTTAGATATTTTAAACAAATCAACAAGTTAATAATTACATTTTTATGGAGCTATCAATCTCCAAGACTTTTCAAAGTTATGATTTTTAATATGAAAATGGAGCATTTAATTTCCCTGATTTTCAGTTATACTACTAGACGTATTTACTAACCTCTCTATTGTACTTAAATGAAAATTATATGGATTATGTAATGTAATCTGCCCATTTTAAGAGCTATCATTTAGCTCCTTTGAAATCTTGAGAAGAGCGTGGTGCTTAGTAGGAGCTGTTTAATCCAACAGGGTTGACATGCCCTGACTCTCACCAATTAATCTGTGGCATCTAATGGACTCAGGAAGTGGGCCTTCTCTGTTGCACCACTTACCCTATAGAATCCCTCTCAAGATCCAGATGACTCTGATGCTACCAGCTTTTAAGAAAGCCCTGAAGAACTGATTCTCCCCCATGGCATTGAACCTGCTTAGTAGATAAGCCACTTATCATTATACGAGGTCTGCTTTTTGTTCCTGGCACAGGGTACTTTTATTATTTTATTGTTTTCTTCATATTTTGATGTTTTAAACCTTGCCAGCAGCCTAGGGTTGCTTGGCAAGTGGGTGGTCAAATATGCTGAATTAATTAAACTATTTCCATCATTAAAAATGGGCAGACGTATTTGGACAACACTGGGTAGGAAACTCAATACTGATTCTTTGAAATAATCCTTATTAAAAGGGGGGAAGTCTTTTGTTGGAAAGCATGAATAGAAATCAGATATTTATCCATAATCAGCTCATTATTAATTCTAGTGTTAAAACTTTTGAAGTTACAAAAAGAATATAATTTGCCAAAAACAGCTGAGTGCAATACATTCAGCTACAACATTTGTTACGTCCTTTGTTTGGACCAAATACATTGACACCCTCAGAACCCCTTATCGTTCTGAATATATTAAAAAAGTATTTAGAGACTAAGGAAACAATTCAGCTTTCCTGACAATTCAAACATTTTATTAAAAAATATGGACAATATAAAAGAAATTTGAAATGAAGCACTGGAGTTTCTTATATTACAAAATCAGTAATCTAATGTTTAAGGAACATTAAACATTATGATCTAAAAATGAAGTTAATTCATCAAAAAAACTGTTTTGGGTCTATTGGATTCCTCAACAGATATATAAAGGATTGGTAGTCAATTGCTAGAGATGCAATAAATCTAAAGGTATAGGAGTAGACTTGCTTTAGTATTTAGTCAAATTCCAAATTTTTGGTCTATAAGCGAGCAGCTCATTAGCATATTTAAATTGGGTATGATTCACAAGTGATTTCATGTGAAGCGAGCAGCTCATTAGCATCTTTCTTCTAATAAACTGATTTATTCTGTTATTTCTAGAGCCTATAATTTATCTCTCTCTGTCTACACACACACACTCATTCATTCAAAAGCTACAGGCAAAACAGTTAATACATTTTAAGCTAAAAGAGCAGATAAAAGCAATTAAAACAGCTAAAATCATCAAAAACAATTAGAGCCACAGCTAAGAAATGCACTTTTAGGACCTTCTTAAACATTGCCATACAGTTGCAAAGAAAACAACATGGACATTTTACTGATTTAGTACTTAAAATCAAAAAAGAAAAAAATCAATCAATAAAACAATGCCCAAATAGGAAAACAACCCCATTCTCCAACTGAGTGGTGATCAGGCCCAATCATTTCTGATAGCAATAGTGAGTGAACAGACCTTTGCTACATTCTTGGACATTTCAAGTGAAAAGTCTTCAAAAAAAAGGTGGTTTCCATTTCTGATCAACTCATGCAATCGGTAAAAAGTAGGAATAAAAACTCAATGCACCAAAGAGAGCAAAGGAGTCAATGGAATAAGACGTGTTCTGCTGACTCAATAACAGCATTTGAGCAAATACAGAAGTGCTCTGCATTAGGAGTGTTATTAAGTCTTCCCTCCATCAACACTGAAGGTAAAGCACAAATCTTGCTAGTGTGAGTACTCTTTTGTGTGTGGCAGAAGCACTGCTGTAAAGACACTTGGGGGCCTCAAAAGGGCTATGAAAGAGATCCTTGAGACAATAGTTGGAAAATTTAAATCTATCACTTTGCATATTGAGATCAAGGTCTCTAAGTTTAACACTTGGATAGCTCTGTCAAACAAATTTAAGAATGAAACACAAAGCCCACAAAAGGAAAGGTCTTTCTTTGGTAATATTTTTTCCAGACAGAAATACACTTATCAGCAAGTCAGCTGAGCCAGCAACTCACCCCAAAAAGGTTTTGTCAAGTCAAAATTTCAGGCATCAGATTTTCATTTGAGCTGTTCTAGAGGAATATCCTAAACTGAAGGGGGGCATTTGGAGTAGGGCAAGGATCTTGCAAGAGTTCTAAAAAAAGTGGCTTCAAATTGGATAGATTAGAGTGAATGCAGTGATCAGCACCAGATAACAAAAAACTCAGCTAGCAAATCTAATAATTATGTTTGCAACCAGCTGTGACCTCATGAATTTGGTGTGTCCAGGAAGTATAGGACTGGGAAGGATACCCAAATATTTGGATATTTTTACCTGCTCAATTTGATTTCCCACTTATATTGGCATCTCTTGGTAAAGAAGAGCACTTTCATTGTGCAGTAATTTATCTCCAAACCCTCAATAGCATTGTGTTTTCAGCTAAAGCCCAGAGGGAGCAGTGGAGGCTGATTTGAGTAAAAAAAACAATAGCTGTGCTGTCAGTATAAAGAAGTGTAGAAATTCATCTGTGGTTTAGCTGAAGTGGGTGAAAATCATGTTTAGAGAGGGCCTGTACAGTTCCATTAACACAGAAGTTAAATAGGAGGAAAGGAAGGATACCATCTTAACTTTTTTGTTTTGTATGGGAAGTTGGGGCATGAGGGCACCATTAAGATCACATCTGACATGTGTAAGGTATCCTTGTGAAGCATTATAAATAAGCACAGTAAAAGGTAGTCAACAGAGGAAACGGCTATGCTCTGATGAGAGCAGCTAGAATATTTTTCTGCCAAATGCTGAAGGATAATGCCTTGGTCAAAAATTGAACCCCAACCTAAAGCCAGCCTGTTACTGCTAAGATCTTTTCTTGAGCTATCTATTCCTTCAACTTTACATAAAGATGTATTGACTATACTTTTTATTATGCTTAGTAAGATGATTGGGTGATAATTAGATGGGTTGGCCTTATGAAAGATTAGTTACAGAGTGGAATAGTTACCAAGTGCTTTCCATTCTTTAGGCTTGAATAGCAAGGCTAATAAGGTGGCCCATTTTGAATTTGATATTAAAAATTATTTCAGAATTAGATCACCTCCAGCAACTTTACAGAGACTTAAAGATGTTAGTCCTATCTCAGTAGGAAAGACTTTCCTTCAGTGCATCTAAGGAGGCACCTAACTCTGAATTGCTACAAAAGCAATCAGAACAACAGCAGTTGGACTTCCTCTGATGACCTTCATGAGCAAGGGGACTGTGCACAAGATGCTTTGGTGGGTATCAGCAGGCCTTGATAAGGTTTTGTTAAAGGATTTACATGCTATGACCAGCATTTCCTATTTCATCTAGAAGAATAAAAGAGTGGTTGTAATATTTTAAGTATCAGAATATATTTGTATGCCCAGGCTGCAAGAAGTGGCATGCAAATAATTCCAAATATATAAATAAGATTACCTCTTTGGTCATCCTGGAAACCAATCTGGCTGCTTCATTGTACATCAATTTACATTTCTGGACTGTGCTCAGTAGCCCACATACAGTGCACAGCAATATCAAGTTAAGGGTTTCCAGTATGTGTACCGTTGTTTCAAGCCACAATGCCTTGGGCTATTGCAGCAATTATGTTTTATTGTAAAACTGAATTTCTAAAATATTAAGATATATTAAGATTATGAATATATGTGGTATCCTCCTCTGTGTAACTGTTCAGCAGAAAGTATGATGCAATTATTCCTATTGGAACAGCAGTAGGGAAACTCCATTTGGAATGTCAGAAAAGTGGTTAGAGTTTGTCAGAGAGAGAAAGAGAAAGGAGGTTTTGCGTGTGGAAAAAACAGGTAAGTTAAAATTAGTCTGAATGGAACCGAATCAAGAAGTCTTAGTGGTTACAGCACAATTCAACTAGTCTAAAATTATGTCTTTCTCCTGCATCTAATTACACACAATCATACCCTGGGAAAAATGTTTTCCCCTTTGTCCCCATGATATTGCTTTCTTCTCATCCACCATCCATGGGTGAGACAGCGGTAAGTTATTAGCTGCGTTATTTCCCTTCTTCCAATGCTATCCAAAGATACTGTCAAGATGTATAAAATCTATGAGACTTTGCCAATCATTATCTTGGAAGGAAACCAGGTAGGGACTTGAAACCGGGGCAGGAAGAGCCAGGATGGGGATAGACAATGGATAAAGCTAATTTCATGGCAGGACTATTTTCTGCCAAGTGAAGAATGAGTGGATAACACTTTAACTCAGTAGTGGGTAAAAGCTCTTAGAAAGGCTGGACCTTTGACCTAAAAAGGGGCTACACAAAGCTGTGTATCTGCTTGCTTATGAAGTACATACAGTAGTCATGTCAAGAACCAACTAAAAACTGAAATTTCAATAATTATTGAGATATTACAAGATACAAAAGCAAGCATCTGAAAGATTTTACTTATGAGCATTATGCTTGAGGAACCAATTAAATATAAAGCTATAATCTGAAGGACAATATAAAGACAATTTTTCTTCTTGTTAAATAACAGCAGCTCTGAATGATGTCTTCACACCCATGTACTTCCTATAGTCCAACTACTATATTAAAAATATTAACTAGTAAACTGGATGGGGTTGTGTAGGATCTCAGCACTTTTGAGAGGTGGCTGTGGACAAGGAAAGATTATCAAAGATATTAATAAGCTAGTAAGAGCTGGTAACACCAACACTCATATACAGAGCAAGACACAATGGGTAGTTTACAGTTAACAAAGCCAGCAGCCACTAATCAAAGATGGCAACAGGTGATGGCCATGAGAGTTACATTGGCCAGAACTGTTTCTGAATGAGTAGCTGTTGAGTTTCTTCACTAAAAGCCCCCTTTTCCTGTTTTGTTCATCAGTCTCTCTTACAGTTTCTCTTTTCTCTTTCTTCCCACTCGTATATGAAGCCAAATGCAGAGATACTAGTCTATCCTCCCAAATGTTGTTCTTTCCCTACTATTGTTTAGTACTATATGTCCTGTTCCCAGGAAGTCGGGACCAGGAGAGGTTTCTGACTGAAGTCTGCCTTTGACAACCTAATTTCACCATCGTACTTATTACTTTCACTTTCCCAATCTTCAATCAGCTCTGGCTAGAACGCACAACTATTTGGGGGCATGATCAATTATTACATTTTTACAGTAAGGACAAACCCTCCAGATTTTATCTAAACTATGGCTTTCGTATGATAATAAGGGTTTTAATTTTCATGATGTTCAGCTTTACCAGCTTTATACATTTTGATTTATATTTCTTTATGGAATTCAATGATCAAATTCAACAACCATTATGGGTACAAGTAGAAATATATGATATGAATCTCTGGAATCTTGGCAGGGGATTGGTTTCTTCTTCAGTCAAAATTCGGTTGTATTTCCAGCATTACTGGCTGGAAAATATACTTAAATCTTGACCTTTATTGTCATGATAGGCTGTACTTTGTGGAATACTTCCAATTCAAAAATTGCAATTAGATCCTTTCTCTGGAGTTTATAAGCTAATAAGGGTATTATTGGATCAGGTTACTGAAAGTCAAGTTTTCATCATCTTGTCTAGAACTATGACATGGCCACGATTCAGTCAAAGCACAATGCAACCACAGCATCTAAAATGCCCAAATTAGCTCTGAAAGATACCAGCTCCTGAATTAGCAGTGAAAAGTATCTGGGATTATTTGCTCTGTAGCGAAATGGGCGGTGACAAATTTGAAATATAAATAAAACAAATAAATAAAATCTACAGTATTTTTAGACAGTTAAAGAGTGTTGCTAAGGTGAGTATTGGTTATTTGCATGTACTTTAGAATAAAGAGTTGGAATGCGTCATATTAACAATCTATGGTTAAAATAAGACTTAAAGAGCATTAAGTATATTTCTTATGAATTTAAGATGAGATTAATTCAACATAAGCATGTTTATTGGACATATTGGAAAATGATGCTGAAAACATAAACATAAAATAATGGAAGAGACACTTACCCCTTGGATATGGGCTTGTTCACCACTGACCTCATTTGGCTAAATATACGTATGTTTGTTCATATAGTTTTGGGAATGAAAGGAATGATGTGATGTCGAATTAGATACTGATAATTTTGAATTTATCTATCTACAAAGAACTCTGAATTTATGGAGCGTGGATTGTAGGGATTATTATTCTGTTATAATGAAAAATAGTGCCATCCCAGATTGACAGTTTTTAGCTGATATGTGTTCACGCTCCACTTAGGAATTGGCTCTCTAGCGACACAATGGAAAGACTGTCCAATATTATTCTGTTACTCCATCAGCAAGGTTTATTTATGTGCTTAAAACCTGAGCTGTTTTCTATATATAAAAGATATGTTTTGTCCTTCTTTTTCCCTTTTTTAGTTTAGTTTTTTTTCCTTATTTGCATTTTCCTTTATTTCTGTTTAATTTCTGTACATTTTAAAACAACTAAAAATCTTTTTAAAAAGATACCCACTCCCACTATTTCAGACACAGAGGTACACTTGATTATAGAGTCCTGTGAGAGGCGCTTCTTAAAGGTCTGGCTAGGAAAAAAGAAGTGGACTTGGCTAGGGCAAACACCAAACTGAATGTCATTCTGTGTTTATTTTTAATTCAGTTAATTAAATATACATGATTATCTAGTTTTTTAACATTTTCCTCCCTCTGTTGCAGTAAAAATTACAAAGCAGTCACAAATGGGGAAGTGCTCTGCAATTAAATTTGTTCCAAGTCATTTATTTTTAAGGGCCTCATATTAAAAACAACCACCACTGATTCTCTAACTTTGCTCTGCTGAGATGCAAACTATTAACAGAGTTGCCACTTGAAAAAAGCTTTGAGGAATGTTTGCATATCTGGAAGGGTCAGCCTTTTTCAAAGTATTCTGAACCATTTGTGTTGTATGTATTTCTCATGAACCAGGAAACGCCTTCTGTTGCAAAGATTACCTCATAAATACCGTCAACCAGAAGTCAGGAGAAAAGCCACGGGTAGATTGGAAGCTATCTGAGAGATGTTTAAAATCTGTCCTCAAAAGGAGTAGCAGCAAAAGAACAAAAAATTATCAGTGGCATTGTATTGGGAGCAAGAACTCTTTAGGTAAGAAGCTACTTACTTCATTAGTTGGAGTAAACAAAATGAATTTGAGCTGAAGGTTTTGCTTCTTTTTCTCAGCTTGGCCTTAAGAACGAACACAAAATAAGGCAATTGTACATTAGGTAAGATTCAATTTCCTTCCAGAATAATGCTAAATCTAACTAGTGTTGTATGACACTCAAGCAACTAATATGTATGCATTTGGGTTTAAAATCTGATGAAGAGATTAGAAAGCAAAATAGCAAATGGTGTACATGTTGAGCAAATGACCGAGAAAGACATAATCCGAGTTTAAGGGCTATCCATTGTATGAAAGATACCTCAAAGTAAGGTGGGTTTGGTTAAGGAATCTTGGGGAAGAGAGTTTACCAGCACTCACAAAATGGAGACAACTAATATTATTTACGAAGTAGTACAACTGTCCTCAACAGGCTGTGTTTCCACTTTAGTTGACAGTTGATCTGCTCAGTGGTTTTGCTTGTATGTTTGATTTTATCTGAATCTTAAGACACTTTCATCAAGAGAAGGGAAACAGCTTGCATAACTACGAGGGGCCCCATTCTTAGCTACCGTGAACAGACACTGGGGAACTATGGAAAATAAAACTGGTGGGTTCATGGAGACAGCATTCATTGCTCCTGCTGCTCTTCTACTGTAAACTGCTTTCACTGCAGTTTCTCCGATCTCAGGCAGAACTGATCTCTGGAAGAGGAGTGTCATTTGCTGTGCTGCTATGATTCAAGCGATAGGTATAGATTTCTCCTCATTAAAAGCATGACTGAGATAATGAAAGGAGGTCTGGTTTACTCTCTGCAACTAAGCAAAAGATAATGTGGCATAGTAGATAGTGTTGGACATGGAATCAGTCACAAGGTTTATTGGGTGATATTAGTCCAGTCACTATTTCACTGTCTAAACTACTGCACACAGGTTCACCAAGCGGTATCTCTATTGTCCTGTTGTCAACAGCTGAGTCTGCCATTCAATTTTTAATGGAGGTTAATATAAGTTTGGTTGGTACTTGTATTCTAATTTGTCAGAGTTATACTTTGATTTCCTCAAAGGAATTCAAAAGAGTATATAACCTATGGTTCTTCAGAAAAATGATCCTGCTAGGCAGGTCGGGTTGAGATAGCTCCTAGTATGCTTCCACTCCTGACTGTGGACCTGGATCTAACCTTCCCTGCCTTAGTCTTAGCCTTAACTACTAGATTACACTGCTCTAGATGTCAGATTGTTGGTTGTTAATTGGTTTGGGCTTGTATGTTTTCATTGTGATTCCTCTGCGTATTTAGCATTAGTATTAAATTAAAGAAATTAGCTCTTTTAACCAATTATGTAGTAATATATGATGTACACCACCGTGAACTCCTTCAAGAAGGGTAACATATTAATGGACAACAATATTGTTGTAAGGATTTATGCAAAAATTAAACAGGGTGGAATGGGGAAATTATGATTTGCAACAAAAATGCCAACTGTATTCTCTTTCCATTGTAGGAAATGCCTCTGACTCAGTGAATTGTGGAATTGTGGGCAAAGACACCAAGACATTTTGATTTTTTGAGAGAAATGCCACAAGTCATCTGGGCAACCTAGATGGGTTCTTTCTGAGTAGCACTCCCAGGAGAAGCCCCCATCTCCCAGGAATAGCATCTGCAAATTCCATTTGAAGAAAGAGCAGGTTGTGAGGAAATGTTGGATTCTGTCAAATGTGTTCTGGTGGGCGATGCTGCTGTGGGGAAAACAGCCCTGCTGCTGCGCTTTATTTCTGAGACATTTCCAGATGCTTACAGGCCAACTGTTTATGAAAACGCAGGAGTTGATGTTTTCCTGGATGGCATCCAGATTAGTTTAGGCCTTTGGGATACTGCTGGCAGTGATTCTTTCAAAAGCATTCGTCCTCTTTCCTATCAACAGGCTGACGTGGTATTAATGTGCTATTCAGTGGCCAATCACAGCTCATTCCTAAGCTTAAGGAACAAGTGGGTGACGGAGGTCAGAACCCACTTGCCTCGAATCCCAATTTTAGTGGTGGCTACCCAGACTGACCAAAGGGATACAGGTCCTCATAGCGCAGCCTGTATCAGCCCAGTGCATGGCAAACAACTGGCCAAGGACATCCGAGCTAAGGGTTATGTGGAGTGCTCATCTCTCACCAATCGGGGAGTTCAACAGGTATTTGAACATGCTGTCCGGACAGCGGTGAATCAAGCAAAAAAAAGATCAAGAAGGAATATTTTTTCAGTTAATGAATGCAAAGTTTTTTGAATGCCACTCTGCATCAATTTCTGTCTCCATGTCATTGAACGATTTCAACATGGAATGAAGAACAGCATCCCATTCTGTTAGCATTAGGATGGGCTATTTAGCACTGGCACCTGGAACTTTCTGTGGGAATACAACA
This sequence comes from Python bivittatus, assembly GCF_000186305.1. Next base: position 92,749 of record NW_006535937.1, read on the forward strand.
ACGATGCCATCTGATTTCCAGCGGCATAAACTGGAGACTATGAGTAGCAATCCAGACCCTCATTTTTTATTATGATGGGAATATCAGAGTGTATTTACTACTAGAAGTTTTGTAGGTTTCATGAAATGAGTTTGCTTTCTACATCCGAGATAATGGATGGATAATTTATATGGCAGACTTAACAGAGGCTTGAGAGCTGGACAGTACAGAAATATGTGAAATAAACAAAACCAATTAAATGCCCTTTTCTCTAAAGTATTGTAGAGATTGTTCATCTACTAACGATTCTGAACATTCTGTACTGATATCAATCTTTTCTACCCTTTGCAGGTCATAGATCAGATTTCTGGAGAAAAGAAAATATAGATGCACCAGCTAATTTTAATTTGGTTTAATTTATACTTTATTTCATTTTGCCAGAATTGGATGTTGCCCTGATAGTTCTACATTCAAAAACGAGCTGCCAGTGTGAAAATCAGATATATATTATATCCTGTGGCTTAAGACAGAGATTAGCTCTAGTGTGCCCAGTAGGATGCGGATGGAGATCTTCAGACTATGACTCCCATTTTTTAATCACAATGCAATAGAAATAATAATAAAAAACATGTACTGAATTGTATGCAAAATTCTATTGTCTACCATCTTAGTGAAAGATGATAGACAATGATGGAAGCTAAGCTTACCTACCTTCACAATTAAAAGAAATTCTCTCTTCCAAAAGGGGCTATTGACAGCTGAGAGAAAATACATAAACTGAACAAAATAGTAAATTGATTGAATGATTCCTGTACAAGTAGTAGCTTCAGAATTGGCAAAAATACAAGACTGAATCGCTCCTTACCACTGCCACCCCGTGCAACACTGGTTGGATTCCCTCTTACCAGAAGTGGTTAATGGACCAGGATGCTGCCTGGAAATCAAACAAACAAAAACAGACACAGTAAACTGTTTAAATAGAGTTTTCTGGTAGAAAAATATGTCTGAAGCTAGATGGAAGAGTAGACAAGATCTGGATATATGAATTCATGATTTAGAAAATATGTTCATAAAAGCTGTTAAAACTCCCCAAACAAAGCTTGGCAATCTTTAAAGGAAATATTTCATTCAAATATAAATAACAGCACCAGTAGCTTTTCAATAGGAAAGTCAGAAAATCAGTTAAGACCATTCACTGGAATTGTTAATAATAAGAATCTTTCCTATTTATCTTAGGAGAAGGATATAATAATAACCACATAGAAGTTTTGAGAGGAATGGATTTCCTCCCGTTACTTATCTGATCCTCGCAGTCCACATGTTGACTATTTTACCCGGAAGAACATTAGTGTTGCGTTGCTGAATCAGACAAGGGTCTGTCCATTTAAGTTAACATCTTGCTTCTAGCAATAGTCTCCTAAAATTTGGAAACTCCTAAGTACAACTTAAAAATAGCCCTCCTGTCTCATTTGTTTCAGACATTTGCTAAATCTGTTTAGATAGCATAACTAAAGTCACTTATAAACTAAATTCTATGAATGCATCTGGCCATTGTTGGGAAATGGTGTAAAAACCCCCCACCATTTTGTGGTGTTAACTTCTACCAGTTAATTATACATTGTGTGAAGACTCCTTCCCTTTTTATATTTTACAGTACATCTGATATTCTTTTTCTGATAATTCCATTCTGGATAATCAGAGTTAATCAGAAGTATGACTTCCCAACTTTATTAAAGGCCCACTCGTGGGCTTTTGATAGTAATTTGTTCTGAGGACATTAATGAATACGAGGTACCTTATCATCATGAAAGGCATCACTTGAAAATGTTTGCAGATCAAGGTATTCTTTAAGGCATAGGAGCAAGAAGAGGCCTTTTTTTCTGTAAAGCCCTAGTGTCCTTTGCACAGTAGGAGCTGTTCTGTGATCATGCAAACTTTCTGATATTTGATGGTTTTTTACTTATCTGAATTAATATCACGCATGACAAAGGGAGAAAGCAAGAAACTATCTAGAGTTGTAAGGCTCTGAGAACTCTTTCAGAACTTTATTCTGAGCTGTGTTTTTGTGGTTTCAGTTCAACTACTGGCAATTACCTTGACAGGTTTATCTGTCTTTAGTTCTTAAGAGCTTGTTAACTGACTGTCACTCTCAAGGGACAAAGGTTGAGTGGGCTGAATGGAAACTGCTTCATACTTTAAAGTGTTCTGTCAAGTCTGTGCTTAAATTAGGAACTGTTGTTGTAGATGCTAACAAAAACTTACGTCATTTCCTATATAAAGTAGAAGTTTAAGCTATCTAAAGTACCACTTATGTTTCCAGTGGGCAAGGAGTGGGCAAGCTGGACATTATAGTCTTTTTTTCAAAATGATCATTTCTAAATCAACACTAAAATGGTGTATTCTGTTTTAATATATATATGTTCCTGAACTATAGGTTTGCTGAAACTAGTTAAGTTCTTAAAGTAAAAGGGTACATGCAACATCTGTCTATTTTCATTTGTTAAGAAAGGGTTCTTTAAGGATTCTGACTAATGAGAAAAAAAAAAACCCAGCCCAACTCACGTCCCTTTTAAGAGCAGGTCGTCTGCAGAAATCTGTACAGTACAATTTATTTAGGACATAGAAAGGGATCCTCTTACTTGCTCATGACTGTAACTTGATGAGGGACAGAGGAACCTCTGCCCAAGGACATCTAAGTTGATGCCTAAAAGATGATGGCTGGGATGCAAAGAATTCCTATTTTAGTCTGCTCACTCTTTTTAAAAGCAAGAAATCCATGAAGTAATATTTTAAAGCATTTTACTGTGTTTTATGTTTGAAATGAGGACAGCTGTGGTTTTCTTACTGGCAGGTCTGACTATTTTTTGGGATGCATTTCCAGAGCCAATTTCTTGTAACATATGCAAGGTAACAAAAATAAAAACACCAGAGAATGAGCTAGGAAGGCTCTTGAATCATTGAGCAGCAAATATCAAAAGTACCAGGCCAGTCTCTAAGGACCAACTTGGCTACCCTGTATCTCCACATTATTCTAGTCATCACTACATACCGGAATATAGTGGTGAAGTATCTAAGACGGTACACAAAGCTAAAATATAATTTCTTTAGTTTGGGTGGAATAAATATTAAGGCTGGGCAGCACTAGAGATCTGAAGGGGAAAAGGTATGTCAGAGTGCACACAGGCACACTAGTTATGCCATCCCAAGCAAACATGGCTGCAATAAGGAGTGGCTGCTCACAGCCCATTCTGAGGAAACTTTTCCCTTTAAATCAGAAGCATAGCCCTAATGTATAGTCTGCATCTAGACAACTACTGTTTCTTTGCTACAGCAAGATAAATCAAAACATGATTCAACATTAAGAGTGAACCCAGCCCATAATGTATGGATGTTCTGCTTCTAGCAATCAAGACTAGCAAAGAAAGATGGTAGAAGCAGCAGACAGTATTATCTGGAGTTGCGATATTCCCCACTCCTAATCAGGTTGGAAAATGGGAACAGATGTCATGCGCTGGCAACTGTTTGTCGTGTTTATAAGAAATCAAACAATGCTATAAGTTAGATAAATTAAATGAAAACTGTCATAGTCTAGTATGTTGTTTCACAGATATGCATTAAGAATTTAATTTGATCCAAAGAAAACTCTACCTTTTTTTATAGGAGAGGAAGCTCTAATAAATGCATGGGTGGGGGGACAGAATCACAGAAGTAAAACCCATAGTTAATTAAGGAGGTTATATTTGTTCCCTGAGTCAATCCTCTTCCTCTGTATAGTTACACCTAAAATCAAAGCAGAAAGTATGTCTATTGCAACCCTATTCAAAATAATAATTCAAGTGTGAGAAATATCCAGAAAAGAATGAGAAAAGAATTTCAGAGTATTAGAAGATCACCATCTAAACAAGAACTAGCAGTATGATGCAGAAGCTAATGCAATCATGGATTGTCAGTGACCTATATTAACAGAAGCATTGTGTCCAGTTCCATTATAACTCTGCACTGGTTAAACCATGCTTTGGAGTATTAAATACAGTCCTGGGCAGCCCATTTTAAAAGAAACATGGAATGGGTTCAGAGATGTACCAGAATGATAAGGGATCTATGAAACAAGCCACACAAATAACTGTTAAAAGCTGGGCATGTTTATCTTGCAAAGATAAGACTAAGAGGAAATATGACAGCAGTCTACAAGCCTGTCATATGCAAAAGGGAGCAGAACTGTTCTCTGTTGAAATTGTTAAAAGAAAGAAGATGCAGTCTGAATGTTAAAAAAAAAAAAGTTCTTCCAATAATGCTGTAAAGCAACAGAATAGTATACTTACAACAACTCTGCCACACTGGAGGTTTTCAAATAAGGGCTAGATGGCTACCTGTTGAAGATGATTTAGCGGATTCCTGCACAGAGCAGGGAATTAGACCAGGTGACTTCCCTTCCAACAAACAGATTCTATAATTCTTTTAGATTTATTTACATCTTAATGTTTTTCAACAGGCTTAGGTTCTCTAAATCTACTATGTTCGGATATTATTGCTAAATATTCATTGCAATCTTCATCAGATATATTAATCATTCATCTATCAAGGTAAATGGAGTGGAATTGTTATTCTACCTAGAAACTACTGTGATTACTTTCATTTGTTGTTTAATTAAAGTCACATTTATATGGAAAGTAACTATTAAAAGCAATTATTTTTCTCTCATCATAGAGGGTAAGACACAACTAAATTAGGTTAACTATTTTGTGTGCGGGGGGGCAGGAGAATATTTGGAGTTGAATAACAATGCAACCAAACTGGCTGCATTTTATTTATTCAGCCATTTTGTTATCATAAGCCATACACAAAAGTACTACAAAGCCAAAAGGGAACCTTCTGTCTAAAGTTGATTGCAGAGTATGTGTACTATACAATTTGCTTTAGTTTATTGCCTCTGTACAAATATAGACACAGCATGCATTTCCCCCAATTTAGCAGACATTTCTTTTAACTGAATCCATTTCTTAAAAACATATTTTGTTTAAAATAAAATGTGATGAAGTACTGTATAGGAAAACAAACTCAGATCCATGATGAAAGCCCAAATCGTATACGATCAGCTGTTTATATTGTTATTCTATTTGCTTTATCAGAAATTGAAAGCCATTCTTGATATGATGAAACAACATGAAAGAAATTTACCTACCAATTCTGCAAATACTATAGGACTTTTGAGAAAAAAAGGTGGGTAACTCTGCCTGCAAAAGTGACTATTAATTCACACTCATTTTGAGGATAATACTATTAAATAGAGCTGATGGTTTTCTCTTTAGGATTCTACACCTGTAAAAGTTGATACATCTCTTTACATCGAAGATAAATGTTTATTGCTGATGCTGAGCAATATATTATTAACTAAGCAGTTAAAGGAACAAGGATCTATCCCACTAACAATGCCAATCAAAAATTCTGCTTCAAAATCTGATTTCAGTATCAGACTTCCATTTGGCAATTTCTAAGACGGTAACAACAATTTTCTACAACCATGAGAGATTCTGCAATATACTGAACCCTAATCCAACATTAAAGAGCCAGTTTGGTACAGTAGTTAAGGTATCAGGCCAGAGACTGGGAGATTGCAAGGGACCTTGGGCCAGTCCCTCCCTCCCAGCCCCAGGAACCAGGCAATGGCACACCACTTCTGAAATCTTGCCAAAAAGCCCTGCAGGGATTTGTCCACCCCGTCACCAGGAAACAACTCTGACTCAAAGGCGCGCACGCACACAGACACACACACACAGACACACACACACAAATCCAACAGTCGCAGGATGCTTCAGGAACATTTACCTGCTGATTTATATAAATGTTGTTACTAGGAAAGTAGGCACCAAAGCAGGCAGGTCTGATTTCATAATTAAAGAATAAGCCTACTTTCAAAATAATAGAAACTATCTTTTATTCATTTCATAATCCATTTCAGTTAATGAATGCTTTGAACAAAAAAAGTTCAGAAGGCTGAAGTATGACTTGTTTTTATTAACTTCTATATATAATAATATAATAATTTCATTGCACAATCAATAAGCATTTGTTTGGTTCCTAAAAAAAGATTTCAATAGGTTTGGTTATACACATTTCTACACATGAATGTGATGTAATTAATCTTTATTTTGTAAAGATGAATCTCTTTTGAGCTTCAGTTAACAACAGAAGGCACAAACAGTGTAGATTTTATGTTCATTATAACCCAACTGAAGGTTTCTGTGGGAATACCACAAAGTAATTTTAAAATGCACCTTACTTTAAAGAATTTACATGGTGAATTTAAATTAGTGAATTTACATGAATTTCACTTAAAAATAGTTTTTTTTTCAAAATACAAAACACCCAGTTGATAGCACAGCTGATAGATTTTCTACTGTAGGAATAAAAAACACAAGAGGAAACATTAAATATTTGTAAGCCATTTTATGAAGACCAATGCAAAACTGGTTTACCATCATCTACCTACAGC
>NW_006535937.1:100515-111387 GCF_000186305.1 Python bivittatus
CCAGAGGAGCAAAAGAAAACCCCCACCCCCACCAGCACTGGCAAGGCAGGCCACAGCAGTTAAATAGAGAGCAAACCCCATCCCATTTTAGCACTGAAGATGTTACCTAGCTAGGTAATGAAATGTTTGCAAGAAAAGAACCAAACTCAGAGAACCCGAAGGACTCCAAAGTTACAATTATGTCTTCATAATTATCTTAAAACTTTGGGCTTTTAATATTAGGTCTACTCTTTCCTTTCGTTTAATAACTAGACTGAAGAGTTCCAAAGAATATAGACACTTGATCTTGACTCAATATTTCTGTAGATCTGGTACTATTTTCCTATTTTTTAAAATTATTTTAGTCCAGTCAAAATGAGATATTTATATTTTGTTTTGGAGTCCAAAACATTTACTCCTGGGGTGGGCTAAATATTCACTTGGAGAATTAGCTATCTGTTCCTATAGCCAGGTTGGATTTTATTATTAACATTATTAAGTACACAAAATTTGAAGTTCAACTTATCTTTATTTCCACAAATCTAGAACATTTTTTAATTAACTCAATATAAAAAAGTTATCTTGCTTGTGGCTGACACAAATGTTTGCACTTTCGGGCATTTCTGTATCACAGTTGAGTTCAGTAGTCATATTGCAAATAAATGGACACCTCCTTAATAATGGCCCAGCTGCTAGTGTTTAAAAAGGCAAACAATTTAAAGTCAGGCAGGTAGAAATAAAGTGGCAACATTCTGGAGGTGTTAGGACACCACTGGATGATGCTGCCATTTTTCAGAAACACTTAAAATAACCACATCAAATGAAAAATTATACTATAAGCATTGGATTTTTTAATAGGTCTTAATGAAACATTGTGCTTCGATCTAGTGCAGAAGAAGCCGGTTGGTGAATGTGATGGTGCATACACTAAAGGAAACAGGGTAACCACAAACATGTTTTTCTTTTTATACCGGAAACACCTGCCCTGAAAAGAAAATAAAAACTAGTTCACTCAAACTGTGTTGAAGAGAAACCAAACAATTTTCTTCCTATTAGTCCATTTTAAATTTGATTGAATCCACACAGTTTATCTCAAGCAATTCTCCCTAATTGAAACACTGCATGTTTGGGAAAAAGAGCAGAAGTATTTTCTTGAGGAAGCAGGTAGTTTCATGTTCCTTATGAAGCTGACTTCTATGCATGTTTACTCAGAAGTTACCCTGTCACTGAATCCTGAAGACGCTTGTGGGTCTAAACAGGAAAGTGGACATTAACCTTAAAGAGAAATTTTGTGCAAATATGCTTAGGAGTGCTTGGGGTTCTCTGAACTTGGTTGTTTTCTTGCTGTGTAAGAACATTATTCTGATGAGCACAAATGTACTGCAGCAACCCAGAACAGCAGAAAAAGGAAACACACCACCTATACATCATCTTTCAACAAAATGGATACCCACACAAATTTACCAAAAAGTGCCTGACCACTCAACCCACTACAGCACAACCAACACAAGCTATGAAAAGGATAACATACATCAGAAACGTCTCAGAAACAACCAACAGTCTATTACAACCACATGGCACCACCATAGCATACAAACCAACTAAAGCCCTCCAAAACATCTTAAGTAAACCAAAAGACCGAATAGCCCAAAAGAAAAAACAGCAATCATCTATAACATAAGGTGTAAGGACTGCAACAGCCACTATGTAGGACACATAGGCAAAAAACTAGCAGAGCGCATCCATGAACACCAGCTAGCACTCAGAAGACACGATGAAAACTCCTTAATCTCACAACACACGGACAGACTCGACCATAGTTTCAACTGGGAAACTGTGAGCATCCTAAACCAAGCCAAATAAAAAAATGCTAGGGAATTCCTGGAAGCATGGCACTCAGCCAAATCAGCCACCAACAGGCACATAGAGATAAACCACATTTACACACCATTCAAAAAAGACAATAAAAAAGCTAAGAAGGAAACAAAAAGACCAGACTGCATCCTCTCCAGTAACCAACACCCAGATAAACAGGGATTAACACCAGACAAACGATCAAGCAGTAAACAACAGCCTAATCTAGGAACTACCAAGAAAAAACAACTTCCCCACCAACACTGACAGGGCAAGCTACTGTATACAAACAGAGAGCAAATCCCACTCCCTTCTAGCACTGAAGAAGTTACCTAGATGGGTAACAATGTCTGCAAGAAAACAACCAAGCTCAGAGAACCCCAAGGACTCATAGTTCAACCCTGAGCTACATATGTTCTCTTCTATTAATATGCTTAGTTCAAAAACTTATTGTGTAAATGTGGTTAAGTAAATGCCCTGTTGGACCAGACTTATCACCAGGCTGTAAAACTGCTGTCCAAAGATTTTTATGTAGGAACAAATTCCATTAAATGCAATGATTGGTTATTTTCCTCTTGCATAGGATTAAGCTGCATAATTGTTTCCTAGTCTCATTAAAAAAAAAAAAAGTGTTGTCAGTGGGCAGCAGATGTTACACAGCATTATTCTAAGCACTTTTGGCTTTCATCCACAAAGATATAAAATCTTTTCTGAAAATATAAAGTTTAGATGAACCACTAAATGATATGAGTATGTTGTACCAGGCGTAGCTGTTACAGTAAATAAGTATAAACATGTTGTATAGCACAGTAAGTCAGTTTCTCAGCAATAGTTTATTAAACAGATCATAACCAACTGGACTTGTGTGTGCGTGTGCACCTTTGAGTCTGTCTTGACTCCTGGCAACTATATTGACAAATCCATGCAGCTATTTTTGGCAGAAGGGATTTGCTATTTCCTTCTTTCCAGGTGTAAGAGAGAGTGACTGACCCAAAGTCACCCAACTGGTTTCTGTGCCAAAGACAACACTAGAACTAAGGTCTCCCCATTCTTAGTCCTGAGCCTTAAGTGAAGCAAAATCATAAACTATGCTTAACAAATCACATTGGCTGGGTTCAAATAGCACCCAATGCAGTAATCTAATTTGCTTTGTTTTGGTTTAGCATGTGAATTCAGCTGAAGAGTGGTCCTATGAATGTTAGGTCCACTAGATTTATTTAACCTCACAGGATTTATCTATAAACAATAGTCCAAGCCCATAATTCCTTCAAACAGCACATTTAGCAGCATTCTGTTTGTAAATAATAAAAAAAAAATTAAAAATCAACAGATTCAAACTGCTAAGATTATTTCAATCACTTAATTGATTTATGTTCCATTTTTCCATACAAGCAGGATGAAATAGCTTACTAACAAACCTAACCTCTCAAGGGAAAAAACCCTCAATCATACACTATTCTTAGGGTCAGAGAAATAATAATTATAAATAATAATAAAAATAGGAATAAAGGCTTGGAAATAATAATAAAGGATTTGTCTTCATACTTTCCTTATGGGTTTCTGTTAGTACTTGGAAGGCCACTGTGAAAAAAATACTCCAAGAGAATACATATAGCTGTGGGTTGAGTTGTGGAGGCTTTGGCACTCTCTGAGCTTGGTTGTTTGCTTGCAGACGTATCATTACCCAATTTGGTAACATCATCAGTGCTGATGATCTAACCTAGTCGGGTAAAGAAATGTTTGCAAGCAAACAACCAAGCTCAGACAGTACTAGACTCCACCAAACAAACAAACAAAAAAAAGAATTAAGGTTTTATGTGTTTATATATTTTATGTTTTAATGTTTGTTGTGAATCGCCCAGAGTTCCCCCCTTTGGGGGAGATGGGCGGTTGAAAAATGAAATAAATAAATAAATAAATAAATAAATAAATAAACAAACAAACTAGATTTCCTGGACCATTGGTATCTAGTAAGATTTTCATGACCAGAAACCAAACAGACCACAGAAGACCATGACTCTATTTGGACGATGCACTTACTCTTGGGCATCTGAACTATAGTTTACTGCATGAGCTCATTTGTTTGGATTCATATATGCCATTCCACTATAAACCTATTACCAAATGGGCTGCACTTGCACATCAGGCTAGCCTAATATGTGGCTCAGTGCGTCGTGTTAGTACATACAGTCCATGATTGAGACCAGTGGATATACAGGATGCATGTACAGTATGGCATCTGAAAATAACCTCTTCCTCTAAAGGAACATAGGAACTAACTGACTCAAGCACATGGTAACAACCACGTTGGAGGGAAAATGAGGGCACATCTTAGATAGCACAAGGTGACAAAAAATGGACCTTTTTCCTCTTCCCCTTCTCTGATCCCACACATTCAGGTTAAGGCTGCTGCTCTAGCACAACACTGGACATGTTGCCTTCATTCTAAATCAATTACATTAAATTCTCACCCCTACTTCTGAGTCTCCTCCTGGCCCTGAACAATACAGGACCCTGCATGTGATCATACGGCCTACTCCGGGGTGAGAATAAAGGGCCGCCTACAATATTGAACTGCTATACCTTTTAGGGGATACATTGATCAAGTTCATTTTACAGAATACAAACCACCACAATTCCTTAGAGAAGTTTAAATTTGGAGGACAAAACACATTCAGGAGCTTCCCAGATTAACCCGGACTCCCTTTTTCCTCAAGGGCCTTCGGAGAAAAGAAAAACATTTTAATTAACGTTACTAATCTTTAACTAGCTGGCTGGAGGTAAGCCTCTTATCTAAATAGCCCCAAGGCACGGCGGTTACGTCCTCATTTGCATACGTACCCAGGGCCTCTGGAGCTGGCCGTTGACCCCAAAGGTCACAGCCCAGAATTTTAAATTCCAACCGCCGAGGAAAACTGACCGACTCCACGCCCCCATCTGGCCTCCAGGGGCATTTGAATTTCAAGCAGCCAATCAGAACGTGGAAAATATCCGCCTTGACAGCTCATTGGCTCACGGGAAATCCCTCTTACCTATAAAAAGGCCGGTCTTGGGCCTTTAACTCAGACTGAGTTGGAGTCTGAATCACTGTCAGCTGTTCGGTCAGCCTGAAAATGAGCCACGCCAGCAACGTGCTTTCGAGGCCCGAAGACCTGAACTGCTGTTTCTGGAACATGCTTCTGTTACTCGCCGAGGAGCCGGCTTTCGAGGGGCTGCGGGAAGCGCTTTCGAGCGGGAGCGCTGCTCCCGTGCATCCCGGCGCGCCGGAGGAGGCTCCCCCCCCGTCGGAAGCGACGAGACCGGGGTATCATCTCTTCGTCGTCTCTGGCCACGAAGCGAATGCCTCCGCCGAGGAGGCGCCCGAAGGCTCTGAAGGAGCGGCCGCTCTGCCGGGAAGAACCCTCAGCGCTGAGGGCACCGCTCGTGCGGGAGAAGCGAGAGGAAACCACCCTCGCCCTCCTAACTGTAAGTAATAAAAGGGGCGCGATCCTCTTCGGGCATGCGCAGAAGGCGGTATCTACACGGGCGCGTGCTAAGCAGGTGCTACCTTCTTTTCCCGCTCGCGGGTTTGTTAGAAAAACAAAGCATGCGCGTTAAGGGAGACTGTTTCCCTCCAAAGGGCGTGCTTGGTTTTGGCGCGTGCGCAAAGCGCTCGCTCCGCTTTCCGCCGGGCGCTTGTGTGCCGCTGTGGGCATGCGCGCCGAGGCGGCTTTTTCGAGGGCCGGGGGAAGCGCGCGGTTGGTTGCCCGGGGAGCTCGTAACCCCGAGGGCCGGGGGAACCCGGGGTGGGGTTGACGGCCTAAAGCCCCCTTTTGGTCTTCCGTGCGCTCCTGGTCCGCTGTCCCGTCCCTGCTGAACCCGAGCGGGCCCAGCGTTCTTGTGAACGCGCTTCACGCGTGTTTCGTTTTTCACGCTCCTGTCCTCGGCTGCGTCGCCGGCAAACTGCCCGCCGGTGCGAAGAGGGCCCTGGGGAGGGGCGGGGCGGGTCCTCCTCCCCGCTGCCCCCCTCGGCATCTGGAAACGAGAGGTGGTCGCGGGGCGCCCAATAAACTTCGATCAAAACGTTGCCGGGGCTTGGGTGGACGGCCGGTGGGTTAAGCCTGGGAGCGATGCCGCGGCTCCGTACGACTCGGGTCTGCCCATCCCGTTTCAAGCGCAACACGTGAACGCCTCGTGCGCTGTTTCTGCGCGGTGCCCGGGAGAGGTTTCCTTTAGCAGCTTGTATTTCCCTGGGGAGAAACTTCCTTCTAGGCTGGCAATGGGGAGGGGGTGGAGGGGGCGGCTGCCGCCCTGCTCCCCTTAACCTTCCCGAGGTGTCCAGTTTCTGGGGGGGCTGATTGGAGCCGACGTTGCAGTCCCTGCTTGCAGACCTTTGGAAAGCAACGTTGCTCCTCGTGAATAGTTGCCGATGGTTTGTTTTGTTCGTTTCTTTCCAGGGGACCCTGTTACTGAAAACCAAGCCCCCCATGGCGTTTCCCCCGGTCCCGAAGGCCCAGGGTCTATCCAAGCCCTGAGGCTAGTTGAGCGGACAGGGCACCCCAGGATTTGGAAAGCATACAACAGCGGCTTGCTGTCGTTCCTTACCTTCCGAGAAGACGCTGGAATGCCTTCTGTTTGGCCAATTCCGGGAATTCAGATCAGAGGCTTTTTGCTTTCTCTGGATTCGCAGGGGGTGTCTGCAGCCAAAATATTTACATATCTGGCTGGCCTTTCCTACATATCCCAGATGTTTAATTTCCAGGATCCCCTTCAGGACTTCTTCACTGTTAATTTGGTGGTAGGACTGCAGTGGCAGCGAGGACCTCCAATCCCGTTGAGCCTGCAGACCCTTGAATCTTTGATGGATGCGCTTGAAAGCGTCTGCCACTGTTTCTATGAGTGCCTTTTATACCGGGCAGTATTTTTATTGTCTTTCTTTGGAGCACTTCGACCTGAAGAGATGGTGGCTGAGAGGGGTACAGCTCTGCATACGGGACTCCTGTGTTTGAGTGACATTGAGATCCAGCAAGACTCCATTGGCCTTCATCTTCGTGCACCACAGATGAGCCAAGGATGGTTCACTTTCTGGTTGGGACTGTCAGAGAAGCCGTGGCTCTGTCCTGTTCTGGCACTTCATAATTATTTGGCAGTGAGGCCTTCCGGTGAAGGGCCTCTCTTCTTGTATGGAAACAGGCATCTACTGTACAGGGAGCGATTCTTGAAAATCTTTCATGCTGCTCTAAGGAGACTTGATCTCCCCTCAGAACGGTATGGTATACAGTCCTTTTGGCTGGGTTCTGTTACCAATGCAGTGCGATATCGCTATCCTGAGAAAGTAATTCTTCATTTGGCAAGGTGGCCATGTGGACCACTTCCTGATGGCCAACTCTAAAAGCCTGAAGATAAAATTATTATATTGATTTATTGGCTCTCCTGCAAGTCAGTATTACTATGTATTATTATTATGGACTGTAGTTAATTCCTTTATTTTGAACAATTACAACATTCCCAAGAGATGGTATCTTGGAATCATCTGCCTCATGAAAGACTGTTGGTTTTTAGCGAGACTGTTTGTACAACAGTCATGACTTTGTCTATGGCATACTAACACAATAGAGTCTAGCTTTGAATCTGAAATTTGTTTCAGATGCTGCACTGAAATTCAATCACTCCTTTGCTCTGGCTGCTTCATTTTAAGACTGCTTAAGTTTTTAAAAAATTTGGCTCTAGGGAAATAGCCATGTTGTAACTGTGTGGACTAGCTGCTAAAGGTTTGCATTTACAGAGCCCAGGTGTGGAAGATTTGCAATACTGAATGTTGCACAAGCAAGCACTACTGTATTCCTCCCAGGCAGGAGAGTAATAATTTTTAAAGTCTTATTCCTTAATTGAGAAGGGAAAGGACTGACTACTGTATATTATCCTATGTATTAGCTACAGGTAGAGTCCAAGCAACACATATTTAGAATGTTTGTACTGCAGAGTCTGGATTTTAATTTTGCTCAATGAAGTGAACTATTTTGTTTTTTTACTATGAATGGATGAGCTAATATGGTGTAGGGGCGAGAGTCTCAAGTGAAGATAAAACAGATCCTCCTCTGCCATGAAACCTGTTGGGTGACCATGGATCAGTGCCTTTCTCTCAGCCTAACTTACCTCACAGGCTTGTGATGAAGAAATTGGGTAGGAGAGACCCTGAAATGCTACTTGGAACAGAATATACATAACTAGCTTTTTGAAAATTTGATTTATATTAGTTTTTTTTGTTTGTTTTGGTCTGCTTTTTTGAGAATTTAATCCTGTGTATGCTGCTGTTGGGAACGTTGGTTTCCAGACTGCTGTTGGTTTTGTAATATACTCTGTAACTGACAATTTTGTAATGTAAATTTTTGTAATAAAAAATTTGGATAAATAAAGTATATGAAACTTCAGTTGTATCAAGAGATTTTCTAAAGCTTTTACTCTTCTTACTATCTCGGCTTTTGGTTAACATAAATTAGTTTTCTTCATCTTGTCCCTTATTTGGACTGGACTCTCTGTAGCTCATTTTCCCCATCCCTTGAAAGTGGTATGGAAGACAGGCATTGCTGGGTTGCACAGGAAAACTACCTATTTCCAAGGAGAATGTGGAGTGCTTTTTTTTTCAGTAGTTCACTACTGTGGCTTGTAAATCCCTCATGTCTACCAGCATGAAACTTGGCCAATGATGCATCAGTGAGCTGTGGCCTAAAGATCAGGTCCCCCCACATCCTGTTGACCAGTAGTGTGCTGGAACTAAATCCCACTCAGTTTGACATGCAGGTTTTGATTTGTGGGAGTTAAGAACTGCATGCCAGGAGAACAAGCCCTGTTGTGTAACTTTTTAAAAAAAAATCTATTCAATCATGTCCAATTCTCCGAGACTGCCTGAACAAGTCCCTGCCATTTTCTTGGCAAGGTTTTTCTGAAATGGCCTGACATTGCCTCCTTCCTAGGGCTGAGAGAGTGTGACTGGCCCAAGACTGGCTCTGCCTAAGGTGGGACTAGAACTCAGTCTCCTGGGTTCTAACCTGGTGCTTTAACCACTCTGTTACATAACTAGGTTCATATGAGATAATGAAACCCAGTGAACCTAACTACATTCTAGTCTACTATGTGCTGTGAACCCAGCCTGTGTGGATAGTGTAGGGTTTAGTATGTTGCATGAACCCGAAGTATTAGGTTATTTGAATGAAGTCTGGGGGGACGTCAGCAAGCACATTCACAGTGAGAATGCTGCCAGTAATAAGGCACAAGGAAAGAATGGAGGGAAAAGGGAGATGGCCTGAACAGCAACTTATTCTGTGGAATTCTTCCACGGGAGAGCGCATGCGTGTAATTCTATTACAGGAGAAATGTGAGCACTGAGCTTGAACTGAGCGTGGTAGGGTGGTTTCATCCTGCTACCCTTCCCTTTGTTACCTGATAGCTAATTCTGAGGTTACCGGATCTGCAGGAGCACGAAGGATCAAGGGGGAGGCTGACAAAAAGTGGTCCTGCAGAAGACATATCTAACCAGCTAAAACCTGGGAATGGGCTGTTGCTGTCCCTTTCATGGATCTTGAAGGAGGGAGAATGAATCTTTTCACTGGTAGGGCAACATAATTTCTCCATCCACCCACTCTCTGCAATGAGGATTAGCACGACCTGTATTTGTTCTTTCATAATTTTTACAGCAGGAATGCTTCAGGGTAAGTCAGTCTCTTTGCAGCAGGATGGATGAGAGGGACTGCTGAAGCATGTGTGCTGGTGTAAGCAGATAAATGGGCACAGAGTTGACCCCTGCAGTGCTGCTGTTTCTTTTAAAGTTCAGTGGAAATTTTAGTCCTGGAAGAAACAAATGATTCTTTATCAGAACTTTTTAGAACTGTAGCTTTCAGGATTTCTTAGCTGGGATCTATTAAAATGAAAAAGGTTTTTTAATTGTATAATAAGGTAACTTTATTCTTAAATCATAAGAAGAATACAGTATTTCAAGTTTCTTAAAGACTTGAACCCATTGATTTTCCAAAATGGGGTAATCCCATTTTTCATTCCGCATTTCAGGTATATAACTAATGCTAACCGTCATCCTAATTCATAGTTCTGCAACTCTTGTAACAATATAGAACATCTTGTCCCATTCAATGCTTCATAAATTATTCATTGCTTAATAAGAGGAGAATCGCATCCAATCCGTCTTCTTAAAAGGCATAGCGATAAAACAAATGCTTTAATTCACTTCACCATCCAGTAATTAGGAACCATTATTGCTGCAAAGGCAAACAACAGTGCCTGGCACAAGTTTCCTGAACTGCTGTTCCTCGGATCTTTTTTACTTGAAGTTTAGAGGGAAGCCCCGGCAGCTGAATGAGAACTAACAATTAAGTTTGATTCAGTTCATTTGATCATGAATAAGGACACTTGTTTCCTACGCACAATGGGAGATGGTGGTGTTACCACAGGTTATGTCTCTGGTGAGTGAGCATTGTGCTTATTTTACACGCATTTAAGCTTTACCTGAACATCTGTAATCTGTCCTTCCATCTTGTTGCAACTTGATTCCCCTGAACAGTGTCTTTTTTACATGTGTCTTTTTTTATCAATTGTTTTTAAGAATATAAATTTGGTTACACCCAGGCATTGACGCAGCACAGGGAAAATACGCTCAAATGCTGTTTAATGAACTGTTTGAAGGCTACTCAAATGCTCTCCGACCTGTTGAAGATACAGATATGGTCCTGAATGTTACTCTTCAGATCACACTTTCCCAAATTAAAGATATGGTAAGTATCAAAATATAATATACAGAGTAATAATATGTCTTGAAGGGTTGTTGTTGTTTTTTTCAAATCTTGTTGGGATAATTGGAATTTAAAACAAGTTGTAGGCAGTTTATATAATTACTCCTTATGCTGGCCGAGGCAGTTGTTTAATTTCAGAACTATTTTTTCCTAAGCACATTATTGCAAGCTACTCTCTCTCTCTGTGTGTGTGTGTGTGTGTGTGTGTGTGTGTGTGTGGTGGTAGTAGTGTAGTAGTAGGAAGAAGAAGAAAGTAATC
>NW_006535938.1:27028-42367 GCF_000186305.1 Python bivittatus
CGAAAGTTCCACCTATATCACATCTCCTCACTTTAATAATGAGAAAGCAGTTGGGAGAAAATTTCCAGCTGGCACCTCAAAGCTTCCCTGCTGAGGTGAAAACACATCTGCCCAATTTCCTCCCATTTCCAATAATCTTTAGCCACATTAGGCTTTCTGTATCTTAATTTTACGAAAAAGCACAGATGCGTAAGTTGGGCCAGCAATGCCAGTAGAACCTATGCTGCTTTTTTTTCTATAGGAGACTCTCTGTTTACTCAAGCTCTGGGTCTTATGGACTATAAAGTTACTCTCCTACTAAAAATGCACTTGGGTAATTTTGGCTTTGGAAGTTAGGCTGGAGATACAGGGATTTTGTCAATGGAGCTCAGTTCTTGTATCAGGAGTGGACAATGCTGGGCAGTCACCAAGAATCCCAGGTCTCATTAAAAAAAAAAAAAGTCTGATCTCCAGCCCCACATACCTTCAACAGCTATCCAAGTCCACCCACAATGCCTCTGCAAATCTGACATAGTGGTGCTCCAAAGTGATGCTATGTTAGGCTTCCTAAATGTTAATGAGAGTCATCTCAGTAGACCACTTCTTAGATTGAACTAGGTTTCTTCTTCTTGCTTTCCACTATATGTATCTGTGGGGAAGACTTAGTATGGATCTCATCAAAATGCCTTACTACCTGATGCTCATCAAAGAAATTGGATCAGTTTCCTGGGACCATTTCCAGTGAAAGCTGTCATCAACCCAGTTGCTTTCCGGCTCAAGTTATCCTCCAGTTTCTGTGTTCGCCCTTTATTCCATTGTTCCTTATTGGTCCCTGATGCACCCCCAGAACCCTCAGTGCACCTCCACAGTGCACCCACTGCCCATTGTGGTAGAAGGGGAACCTGAACATGAGGATGCCCACATCCCAGACTCCTGTCTTCACCGGGGACACCTCCAGTCTGGTGGACTGGAAAGGTTATGGACCGGAGAAATATTCTTGGGAAGATATGGGTAATGTTCATGCTCCCTGCCTCACATCCCTTTTCCATCAGTGGTTCCCAGAGAAACCCAGGCCTCAATCTGCAGGAGAGGAGAGTCCTGATGGGGGATGGTGTCATGGCCAGCTGGGACGCTGATGAGGAGACTGACAATGAGCAGCCAGTTCCAGAGTTGCCGGATGAGGATGAATCACTGCCTGAGGAACTGCAGGCAAAGGAGGCTGCGCCACCTGGTAACCAGAAGACACAGCTGCTGCCTGTCTCTGAAGATGAGGAGTTTGACCTGCCACCCCCTCCCAGTGCAAAGAGGAGAGCAGAGCAAAGGCGCTCTGCAAGGCTCCCCACAAGAAAGGAGCCTTGCCGTTCCAAATGAGCCACATCGGGGTTGCTTCTGTTTAAGAAGAACAGTGAGCTCAAGCCTCTCTGTTGGCAACAACCATTCATTTACCCAGATTCCGTGTGCCTTGACTCCCACGTTGAAACCTCATGGCTTTGACTGGCTGATGAAACTTCTACCACATTTGGACCCTTGGACTTTGTTTGGCCACTCTTGTGTCTGCTGTTTTGGATTTGGAATTCTCTTCACTGCACTTTTGGGGACTTGATTTCTGTAGTGTGTGTGTATGTGTGTGTGCGCATTTCCATTCACATTTCCTTTCCCACTTGTTTGTTTCACAAACTTCTCAGTAAAGTTTGCAACCACCTCTCTGTATGTTTGTGGGTGTGTGACCTGAAACAGGACAATTATTATATTTATGACTTCAGGCTATTTCATGGTTTCTCTTTTGTTGATGCTTCTTGATTTCTTTGTTTCAATTCTTTCTTTTGATTTTTTTGGTTGCTGTTAATTAGTGTTTTGGAAATTTGAATGCCAGTTATAGGGGAAAGTAGCCAGAAAGATTATTGCCTTTATTCCACAAACTGAGATTAATGGCAGTGGGGTTTTTCCCCTATGCTTGTGGGTTTCCTACAAGTACCTAGATACTAGACTAAGTTGACTACATTTGGTCTAATCACGTGCAGTAAAATAAATCCACCAGAGGCAGAAGGAAACTGTCAATGTCTTAAAACAGACTCTATATAGCAATGGTCTAGTGTCAAAGATCTATCTAAAATAAACATGATTATGAAAAGTTTGTTTAAATGTAGCATATATTTGGGAAAGATGAAAAAGAGAAAATATCCAATGCAATTTCATTTACAAATTGGGTAACTTTATCTTAAAAACATGCACGTTGGAGAAACTGCATACAGAAGCTTTGCATCTCAAAAATGGAGAACAAAAATTGTTGCAGGTTTTTGTTACAGATTAAAACATCCTTTAGAAAGATGTTTCACGCGTGCAGGCATTGACATGGATCAAATGAATACTTATTTTTACATTCCTATTGTAATGCTGGTAGTGGATCTTAAATATATCATTATATATCAATAATCACAGATCTATCACAGAGAAACACAGGGAAATATATTATAAAAACTCTATGAAAACGTTTCCGGGATAAGAAAGCAGGACAAGACCAAAGGGTTTTGCTTTTAGTATATTGTTGTAGAGGGAAGAGGGAATGTCCTTAAAGGATAGGAGGAAAAGCCATTACCAAGGCAACAATCAGATAAGAGGGGATTGAGCCAGGGTCAAGAAAATAATGTGAGAAAACGTCTCAAACAAGGCCCTCCTTAGTCCACACAAAGACAGAGAGGAAGGGAGATGAAAGTACATTCAGGCTGTCAAGATTCTGTTACTAGAGCTGTTAGTGGTCCTGACCTATATGGTCGGTCTATCTTGTTGGGCTGACAGAGTATATTCTATATTATCCATTATCATTCCTCTTGAAATTAAAATTAGGCCAATTTTATCTTGGAAAGGCTACAAACTAAAAATATGATTTGATTGAAATTGTTTAATTTGGGGCCATTTTCAATATTATTCATTTTAATTAAAGTATTCAAAGCAATTCAGGTGTTTTGAAGAGCAAGAGGTGTTAGAAGATCATATTCAAAAAGACAACTCATCAGCTTGGCCTGTCTAAACTGGGGTTCCACAGAAGCCTAGGTTCCATGAGAGGTCACTAGGGGTTCCACAAGAGATTGTGATTGAAAAATAAAATTAATTTGAACTTCCCACACTGTGCATTGGTAGCACTTGCTGGGGTGAGAATTCTTACATGCTGCAACTCAGCAGCTGGCCTCCTGCTTGCTGTTGCGAACATTGTAAAATGTGGGTTAGGTAGGTTAGAAGTGAATTGTATTGTGAAATTTTCATATTTTTTGCAATTTGCAGAAGTTCCCTGAAATTTAAAAATTATTTTGAGTTCCTCCAGGGTACAAAGGTTGTGAAAGGCTGCATCAGCCATTTTCTTGTTGCAATAGCCAGTCCTGCATGCCAGAAAAAGGAGAGTTACAGCAGACCTGTTTTTGCGTATTATTCACAACTCCTGTGGAACATTGTAATCCCAAACTGATAATGGACAAAACCCTAACTTAGACATAAAGCACAACAGGGAATCTTCCTTGGATCACAATTCAGGCAGGGGCCTTTAGGGTGTTGGCCTTCCTCAAGCCAGGAGTTCTTGAAACACACGCTGGACAGAGTCTCTATAGTGTTTTGTGGCAAACACCTTGAAGTTGCTTTTCACAGTTACCTCTGCATGCAGATCTTGCTGGGAGCACTTGTGTAGTAAACTCCCATCAAAGACCTGGGCCATGGACTCACACCCAAGGGAACAGGGAAAAGGAAAGATGGTAACATACAGAGAATGTGGCATCTTTCTCCACTTCTGCTGTCCACCTGCACTCTAAAGTGACTAAGATTATGTGTATATTGGTTTGGGATTAGATCGAAATTTAGGGTTTAGGATTTAGAAATGGGTATATGGTATCAAAGCTTGCTAATTGTTATTGTGTGTATTATTTCCTTATTTTAATATCTTGGAGTACATATCATACATTTTGTTTGTAAGTTTTCACTAAAAAGAAGTAAAATTCTTTTTGCTTTCTAACGCCTTGTTCTCTGCATGGGCATTAACCATCCCATACATTGCAGTAGAAGTAGAAACCGAAGTCCATCTGGTTCTGCAGGAAGCTTCTGCCCTGAAGTGGAGAAAGAAAGTATCTGCTCTGATCCTCAGTACTCATTCAAGTGAAGACTGAGAAGGGGTTTATTGTTAGACCTTAACCCAACGTTTCTCAACCTTGGCAGCTTGAAGATGTGTGGACTTCAACTTCCAGAATTCCCCAGCCAGCCATGGGAGTTGAAGTCCACACATCTTCAAGTTGCCAAGGTTGAGAAACACTGCCTTAACCTAACAGGTGGACCTGCTTTGTCAAATTTCTCCACCACCCAACACTGATTGCAAAAGCTGGTCAACACATTTGCATCTTAAAGGCATATCCATCTAATGCCTGGAACAAATTGGAGGAAGTGATGAAAACTCAGAAAGGGGTCTTTTTCTTCAAATGGTCAGCTAGGTGGGGCACAGGAGGGGAGATTAGCTGATCAGTATTTCTGCTGGTACTGGCCATTTTAATTCTTGACATTGTTTCTAGAGCTCTTTAGGGCTATCAGACCTGGGCTCCAGATGTGCAGTAGATGGTTAGATATCTTGATCTCTGGACTGCTATCAATATATGAAGTCATATCAGTTTTTGTAGTCCAGATTTGCTAGACCTATAGTATTGTTTATGTGATCTGATGTCAGAAGCAGCTTTTAGAGAAACTGAAATAGAAGTAAAATGGGAAGCAGGCTTTGTTCCTACCACTGGAACTAATTTGACTCAAGGTAAGGAGACTGGAAAATGAAAACATCATCTTTCCAATAGATGTTTTACGCTACTTTATTTCTTTTGCTTTCTGGGCTAATAACTATGTTTTGGTTCTGCCACCTTTAGTGATTTCCTTACCTGTAGGAGATCTGCTGAAAACCCTGTAAAATTATTTTTAACTCAGGATGGCTATAAGCCCATTCATTTGTTTCTGAAATATATCAATTTTGTATACCAGCAGCTATCAAGGTGACATACAAAAAAGACACTGCTTAAGTGCCAAAGAAAATGTGTAAGTAATGAAATTGGGAGGACAATTTTTCAAAATTTATCCAGAGGGAGAAGATATTCTCTCCCAGAACAATTTTATTGGGCCAATTACTTCCTCAGAATTTCATGGAAACTTTGGAAAATGAAGGAAGCAGTAGATTGTTGAAGAGACAATTGTGCAATTATAGACACAACTATCACACATAT
This sequence comes from Python bivittatus, assembly GCF_000186305.1. The sequence goes on from NW_006535938.1 coordinate 32,245, forward strand.
CCTTGGCATATGTGATTCAATAAATAAACACAAGAAAACTGCAATTCATTCATGAAGATTTCACCAACATTCTCTGTTGTTTTGAAATAAATTGCAAAAGCAAATTCTCTTTCAGGGAAATGAATGAAAACAGTAGGAAAAAATATGCAAAATTGCAATGCTTCACACTGAGTAAAATACCCAATTAAAGGTAGTGGAAACTTATTTAAAAAAAAATGAAGTACCACATTGCAGTAGAAATGCTGAACATGAATACAAAAGTTGGGAGAGAAAAGGAGGTTATCCTAGATATTACTCTCTAGGAAAGGCAGTCCAAACTGATGAATGGTATAATTGAGGAATTACCCTTCTGTGTGGGGGGGGAGGGGGGGTTCTGTCTGGAATCTAGAAGCACAGCAAAAAGGTCACCTCTCTCAAATCATACCCAAAATTTCATTCTCTGCAACAGACTTACTGAGGCTGAAGATCTTGTAATTTTAACCAATTTAAATTAGTTCCTTTAACTAATTTGCTGATAGTTTGCTTGCAGATAAGTTTACTACCTTGATCTAGGAACTTTAAGATACTAAGTACATGGAATCAGCAAACTTCCACAGACTAGAAAGTAGCTCCAGAGGATAATGGAACAGCCTCCCTGTAACTAATGATGAACTGAATCTGGTTTGGCTCCTAAGAACATCAGGGAGGTCCATGCAGTACAGGTAGTCCCCAGTTTAAAAACATGTGTGGGTGTGTTTTTTATATGCATGCAATTTTTTTTAAATATAAATGTGTATTGCTACTCTTTTTTGTTGATTATCCACTCATCCTGTCTCACTAGCTGTGTCAGCCATCACAGTTTTCTATAGAAAGAAAGTTTGTACAAGGAAGGCTGGATTTTCCTTCTTTTTCTTCTTTTTTGCATTGCATAAGCCAAGGTGTATGGGAAGTAGACTTTGCTGGTTGATTATATATAATAAAACAGCTTGCTCTGCCAGTCTTGGTTGGGGTATATTTTAATACCTTGATTAAGGTATTGTTTCTTCCATAGTTGTTCATCTAGTGCTGTCCCTGCTTATCTGGGTGTTGGCTTCTCAGGAGGGTGCGTTTTGAGCTGTTTGCTTCCTTTCTTGACTTTTGAATTGTATCTTTTAAATGACATATGGATGGGATTTATCTCTACGTGCCGGTTGATGGCTCATTTGTCTGAAGGCCAAGCTTCCAAGAGTTTCCCAGCATTTCTGGATCTGGCTTGCTCTAAAATGTCAATAGTTTCCCAGCTGAGATAGTTTGCTCTCCGTTATTATAACTCCAGAACTCTGGAGCAGTGTAATAATGCTGAATAGTAAAGAAAATTCAGGATAGAGTGAAGGAACTATTCTTTCACATAATTAACCCTGGGTATTTTCTCCTCCGAAACACAGTTGTGATACCAAAAGAATCAACGTTAAAAGGACATAATATAGATTCATGGATGATAAGCTATCAATGACAAATATGTATCATGGGTAAGTCCTATTTCCAAGATCAGGAATGACACCCCTTTGATTATCAGCTACTTGTGAGAAACAATGTGAAAGTTATTGTCTTTGGTCTTACTTCTAGCATCTGTTTGGGCAAGAAGTGAAAAGGGGATGGTGGACCAGGCAGACTTTTAGTATACTTAGCAGTACTATTCTTAATCCAAGAATAGCAATAAGAAGAAAACTGGAAATTCCCAGTGATTTTCTGAATGTTTATAACAGAAATGACTAAGCGATTGTAACCCATCTCATATGGAGATGGGGAAGAAGTCACTGTCCGTAGTGGGATGAAAGTTCAAAATGATGAAGAGTGCTGAGAAAGAGTGGGCAGGTCTGAACTAAAAAATGGGAATTCCTAGCTTACAAAATTGTGGACCTGATTATCCTTAATGAGAGATAAGTGAACTCTCCATTCTCCACTCATCTTGGAGCTTGAAGAAAAGAAAACTAAAGATTGAAATTGACTCTTAATGTTGGCAACAGAGAATGCTAGAATTATCAACATTCTTATTCGAAACAAGTGATTAGCAACTTGGGTGATATTGCTACTTGTCACTGTGCTAGTAACTGCCTTTTTGCCTCCTGGTCATATGACAAAAGCAGTGTTGCAATGTTGTGCCAGAAGCTCTGCCCCTTTGGGGTGGGTGCATGATGTCACAATGCATGTAAAAAAGAGGTGGGATTTGCATTGTGATGTATCAATACTACTTGCATCATTCTGACCTACACTTGCTCTCTCTGTAGACACCTGACCTTAACTCCAATTTCCATTTGACTGCACTGCTTCAAATCTGGAATATACAGTCTGAGACCTCAAGGTTGAATGAGGCCCTCAAAGCCTTGAGCATTCCTATAAAGTGATTCCAAATGTTGTTGCAAAAGTATAATTTTTACAGTTAAATATTTATAGTTCAATAAATATTTTTAATTTATTTAATATACCATTAAGTATCCAGGGAATCATATTAATGGGATTAAAATAAATTGTTTTTCAACTCAGCTGGTGGAAACACTTGGCTGATCTTCTCTGGGCTTGGAATTAAGCATGGTCTAACCTGGTTAGTACTTTGCTAGCATATCACTTGGGTTGTAGGCTGGACTGGGAAGTCAAAAAGCATTATGGAAGAAGGCAATAGGAAGTCTTTTCTACTGTTGCCAAGACACCTAGCTACGAGAATCAAGTTCAGTCCAAGAGGAACTTTCACTTTTTGAAATTAGTTTTAGCTTTTGCCCTTGTCTTGCCCACTTCTCTATCTTTAGCATGATAAAATGGTTAAAGTGGACTCTTAACACTGATAGATTGATAGATATCAATACATTGATAGATATTCCCATGACTATATAGAATATCCTAAACTTATCCACCCACATCTCTAATTCCACAAATCTTTTTCTCTCAGGCATATGCTTAACAGCCATTTTCAAAATAAAATTGGAACAAGTGGATGATCTAGCCTGCCACTCAATGTCATTTCAGGTGGCTAATCTACCAACTATTTGATCATGTGCAAAAGTTGTTCCAAATGGCAACACCCAGGTATATGATAGAGAGAGAGAGAGGAGGACTAAACAGCAGTATTTATGACCATAGGAATCAAATTTAAAGACATAATTTGAAGGCAGTCTGAGTAAATCTGCAAATCAAATTCATTCTCTGAACCAGATCGACAATTCATTGATTTAGAAGAGCACAAAAGCAGACATTTCATCAAATGGAATTGAGTTTCCAAACCAAGGTGATACTTGGTTCAAACTACATTAATCAGAACTGAGACCCTTTGTACATCCTAGTGTTTCGTAGCTCTAACTTACCATCTGAAAGCGTCCTAAGAGTCAGGCCTTCAGTTGATACTCCTGGACCATAATGATTGTAAGCCAGAAAGCGGAGAGTGTATTCTGTGAATTTCTTCAGTCCTTCCAGCTTGTAGGATAGATCATTAACTTCTACAGACTGGATTAAATAAATAAATAAATAAATCACATAAAATATGTCAGTACAAAAATATTATATAGATCAGAATATTGTGAACCACTGAGAGTCCTATGATTGTAGCGGCATACAAGATAGAGAGAGAGATAGAACTGATGATATCAAGGGACATTTCATTGTATTGACTATGGAATCATTATGAAGTTATTCATTCCCAGGTTTCTAGAAATTTGGTCCGTCACATGATTTAGATTATAGGAAAGGAATTTAGTAAAACAAAAACCCAATTTTACTTTCTAGGATATCTTCCCACAATGACTGCTTTTCAGGTTGCAATATATAGAATTGGGATCATGTGATACCCCCCATAAGAAATGGCTGAGACTCAATTAAAATATATTAAAATATTTTTCTTACTTAAAATCTAATTATCTTCTTTTAGGCCTATTGAATATAAGGGAAAACCTGTGTTACATGAACATCAAACTTTGAAAATGTACAGTGTGGTTTCCAAATGAAAAAAAAATGCATAAATATACATTATGCAAATTAGTAACAACAGTACATTCCCAAATACAATTTTCTATGGAAAAAAATTGCTTGTAAAATGTGTAACTAGGAAAAAGGGGATTGAAAATTGAATGTATTAAGTGTACAAAAACAGGTAAAATGTTATTGTGTATATAATATTCTTATATGTCAGAGGTCAGGAGCATCACGGACACTCAAATTCTATAGATTTCAGCCTGAGAAATAGCAGTGGTGGGAAGGTCCTAAGCAAGGGAAATGACATTTTTATTTTGCTAAATTCCTTTCTTATAATGCATGATGGACGAGATACTTTTTGTTCTTACAAAACGCGGAAAGGAATTTATGGTCAACTGGGAGAAAAGAAATTGGCCAATAGAACTGAGAGAATCTCCACCTCTAACAAAGTAGCTAGAGAAATACATTCCTGCTACGGAGTCCATTTGTTCCAGTCTGAGAAATGAAACACAGAAATAGCAATTTTGGTGGCACTCTCTTCTGCCAAATTTCTGTGATATCATTGAATGTCCCCACTTTGATAACATACAAGTTACGACAAAGAATCAGACTTTCCTCATTCAGGGGATGAGGATGTTGATAAGCCACACAGTTTAGACAGGATTCCACATTTCTGGGATTTATTCATTCCATTTTTGTCCGTTTCAACTGCTGTATGTGGGTAAGTTCATTCATTTGCTCACCTGTTCTTTCCCAGTGGGTACTTCTGAATAGTACAACCTATACCCTTGCACTGGACCATTTGCATAGGCAGGTGGTTCCCATGTGATAAGAATTGAGGTAGGTGAGACAGAGACAGCCTGCAGGTTTTCTACTGGTCCAGGAACTTGTACTGTATTGGGAAAAACAAAAAGAGGAATAGTTCATATATAAAGTTAGGTTAGTATTACTGCAACTGTTACTACTGGCCCCATCAATCCCAATAGCATCTATGATGTCCAGGATTTCTCAGTAATACTTTAAGTCAACAGATGAAGTACTTCTTGGGGAAGGAGAAATGCTGCTCCCATCTTCCTGGGGTTTGTGGTTGGGGGTGGGAGAGAGGACCCAGGTGATACAGAGCAATCAATCTGATACAAATACTATTCCATTCTAGACATAAGGCTTTAAGAAGGATTTAGGCAAATTGGAATATATTCAGAGCAAGGTAATGAGAATTATCAGGGGACTAGAAATTAAACTTTGTGAAGAGCGATTGAAGGAACTGGGAGTATTTAGCCTTATTAAGAGAAGACTGACAAGGGATATTATAGCACATCATGTATCTTGACTTCAGAATAGCATTTGCCAAAGTACCCCAGGGCGTTCTGATGAGCAACCTAATTAAATATAGGCTGAGTCTGTAAGATGGATCTACCATGGGCTTGAAAACTCTACTAAAAGAGTGCTTGTCAATGGATCCTTATCATATTGGAAAGAGGCATCAAGTAGGTGCCACAAGGTTCATTCGTGGGACACTACATTTTCAATAATGACTTGAGTACCTCACTTTAAGAAGGATTCAGATGTGCTGTAAAAGGTTCAGGACAAGTTCTGTGAAGATGTATGAGGGCTAGAATCTGAATCCTGTGAGGAAAGATTGAAGACACTGACACTGGTTCTTTTTAAGAGAGAACGTAAGAAGGTTGTGATAATACCTTTCACCCACCTGAAAGAATGTCATACAAAGGATAAAGACCTATTCTCTATCATTTGAAGGACTGGAAATGAAATAATAAATTATTTTTTTTTTATTATGATCAAAAGTCTGCAACTTAAAAAGATTACAAGGACAAAATGTCCGAACAATATAATACATAATAAACAAGACAGCAAAATAAAAAGCAATCCTACATTATCTAGTACAACTGGAAACACAGACTACCTGCTGGCATTTGGGATCTCCTCATTATCTGTTGACACATTCTATAGACCAGTGTTTCTCAAGCTCAACAACTTTAAGATGTGTAGCTAGGGAATTCTGGGAGTTGAAGTCCACACATCTTAAAGCTGGTGAGGTTGAGAAACACTGCTGTAGACCATTGGGCAAATTTCTATGGTGTAACAGATAGTAGCAGATTGTGTAACTAATCAGGGGAGAAGGAATTCATCTGGGTAGCCTGGAAAGTTCACTAAAAGGAGTATAATAAATGTATTGCATACATCCCTACAAAATGTGCAGTATTGCAGAATATACTTCACTGTTTTCTGCCCCATGCTGTGAGGGTAAGTATGCTTTCTCAGGATTATAAGTCTGCCTTCTAGCTGAGGAGGCTGAGAGAAAGTTCTAAAATGGTTAGGCAGCTCCAAATTGATTAGATGTTTTGCTGTTTGCAGACTCAGATCTCCAGGACCAAACATCATTAGGGACTAGATTTAACTCATTTTGCCAATCAGCATCCAGAAGTTCCTCTTTAAGAAGCACCCCTGATTATAGCCCACAGACAGCAAAAGCTCTGGAGAGAGCCCATAACTCAGCAGTTTATCTAATGGAGTTCTATTCCCAGCCAAATTAAATTTAGCAAAGATTATTAAAGAAACTAGGCCCACTGGAGGAAAGTTAATTTTAACCAATGATTAAAAATCAGCAGCCATGGACAAGTGTCCATCTGGGATAAGCCAATCTCAGTTACAAGAAAGGACCAAGATGCACTTTTAGATCCCTCAAGAATCTGAATCTAAAGGGGTAAACTTAGAATATGAATCTTAACTGAGCTGTGGTTGATAGCAGCAGGCACATAACTGCCTTATTTGAGAGGAAAATTAAACTCATATTTTCTGAATTCATGCAGCTGCTGCTATGAGAACCAGAGAAAAGATGTAACTTCTTTAAGAAGTTGCTTACAGGTATGATATGCACATCTGTGCATGCTCCAAATCACCTTTTCTCATTCAAGCCCATATCTCTGCATAGTGATATTGCACGCTATTCAAAATTAGGTTTACAGCTTGGCTAGACTGTAATTACCTTCATGAATTTTGTGAACCTTTAGCTGAATTTTCAGATTATGGAACTCAGGGCAGCCAGCCACTCAGATAAGCAGCCTGAAAATGAATGTGTAGGTATTATGGGCTCTTCCAAGTAGTATGAAAGTATCAGAAGTGAGACTTCCACATCACAGCAGGAATATGGCAGACCAGTTGCAGAGAAATCAAACCTGATAATTTAGCGGTAATATGCCAGACAGAAAAATAAAAGAATAGTCTTAAATTACAGGAAGACAGATTGTGATGGAACATTATGAAAAACTTCCTAATGTTAAGATTACTTTAATAGTGGAAAAAGTTATGAAGACTAGTGACGAGCTCCTTGTCCCTAGGGTAGCCCACAGCTGCATAATGGGCAGATAAAGAAACTCAGAAAGGAACCTCCCTAACTTATCAGGCTGTAAAAAAGAAGGTGGGAGATTTGTATTTTCAGACTTGCAAGATTGATGTCAGCCTTCCCAGATAGACCAAACAGGAAACATGACCAGATGAGCTAATTCTATTTTATTGTAAAGCTATGTTAACAGCATCTCCTTTCTTAGCTTCTTTCTCTGCCATTATGCAGCTGCAGGCCACACACACACCCCCCTTATCTGATCATTCCCTAGGCAGCATTTCTTCCCCTTGTCTCCCAAGGTCATCCCCACATACCATTATAGTTGCCAGTTTGCTTCTGGGTGCAATTCAAGGTGCTGGTGGTTACCTATAAAGCCCTACATGGCATAGGGCCTGGTTACTCAAGGGACCACCTGTCTCCCATAGTATCTGCCTGGCTGATCCAATCTGTCAAGGTTGACACACTCTGCATTCCTTCAATTAAACAGTACCATCTGTCAGTGTGCCTTCTCTGTAGCAGCGCCTGCCCTATGGAAATAGGTTCCCCCTGAGATCTAGATGGCCCCACTCTGCTGGTGTTCTGAAGGGCCTTGAAGGCCTGGCTCTTTGTCCAGGCCTTTTGTGTGGTGAATGGAGCCCCCTTTGGATTACTGTATGTGGGTTTGTTCTTTTTCATTCCTGACTGGTTTCTTTCTTTTCTGTCATCCTTTCCATCTTCCATTCTTCATTTCTGCCTATTATTGTATTTGTTTCTTATTTCTAATGTTTTTACTTGTGAACTGCCCAGAGTTATGACTTCCTTTTTTTGACCATGGGACTGTATAGATATAGTATACCTTGACTTCAGTAACATTTAACAAAGTCGTCCATGACATCCGAGCAGGGAATGTGACATGTGTGCTGGACTATTTGACTGTTAGTTGAATAAAGAACTGGTTGAACAAACATGTCCCCAAAGTGTACATCAACTGCTCCGTTCTAAACTGGAAAGAAGTGTTGAGCTGCAGATCACAAGATTCTCTTCTAAGTACGACACTGGTCAACATGTTGACAAATGACTTGGTTAATGGATAGAAAATAGGATAATCAAATTACAGATGACACAAAGTTAGGTTGGACAGAAAACATCTTAGAGGAGACTATCACCACTCAGAGTTGGTTATGACTGGAACCACCTATAAGCCCTGTTTGATAAATAAGTAAAATCAAGATTCAAGGGAATATTGACAAGCTGGAACAATGGGTACCAACCAACAAGATAAATTTCAACATGGGCAAATACAAAGTCTTCAGTTTGGTGGAAAAAAAATCAAAAGCTTGAGACAAGATAGACCATGTTGGGCAGTAATACAAGCAAAAAGGATATGAGTGTCTTAGTATAGGCACCAACAATGTGATGCAGCCACAGCAAAAGCAAATATAGTCCTAAGGTGCATTAATATACACATAGTGTCAAGATAAAGAGATGTTATTGTTACCCTCTATTCTGAGTTATTCAGAAAACATAAAGAATATTGTGCTCAGTTTTGGACACCACATATTAGGAAGAATGTTGACAAATTGGAGCATGTCCAGAGGAGAGCAACCAAAATAATAAAGGGCCTGGAAGGGGGGATAAATCTTTCAGGGAGAGGTTGGAGGAGTTGGATATATTTAGCATGGAGAGGAAAAAATTGAGGAGAAACTAAGCATTTGAAGGAAAGTCATGTAGAAGATGGGATAGACTTGTTCAGTGTTGTTCCAGAAAACTAGGCAAGAAGATGCAACGGGTTTAATGTACAAGGAAGGAGATTTCCATTGGACACCAGGAAGAAATTCATAATAGTAAGAGCTGTTCAACAGTGGAACGGACTGCCTTGAATGGTGATGGACTATCCTTTGCTGGAAGCTTTTAATAGAATGTGGATGGCCATCTGTGGAGGATGTGGTAGCAAACTCCTGCACTGGACAGGGATTGGTCTCAACCGTCTCCACAATACCTTCTGACCCTTACTTCTATGAGTCTGTGAAAATGTTGCTCCTATATTCAAGAGGGCAGGGAGACAGGGATATGAAAAATGAGAGATTAGTCAATCTGACACCATTAATTGGGTAATTGTTGAGACAGATCAAAATGTGGTCCATTTATAATTGCCTTGAAAACAATAAGGCAAATACAAGTCAGCAAGGATGTATCAAGAACAAATCTCGATTTGTGATAGAACATCTTCTTTAGTAGATTGTGATTCCAAACAGCATTCCCACAATCCATTTGGCAATAACAATGATCAGAATATGAGAAGTTAAGTCCTAGTAAACAGAGATTGAAGGAATTTAAAATGTTAACCCAGAAAAGTGGGGGGCTTTATTGGAACTGTTGAAATAGAAAATGAATACATCTGTCATGGATGTGTGGCTTTGGATTACTGCACTGTGTAGAAACTTGAACTTGTTGACCTAATGGCTATAGGCATCCACCAGATGTAGTGAGTGTTGGAATCTACCCCTTATGTACTTGCATGTAACACTGTGATGAAAGGGCAAAGTAATCGCACAATTGCATTGTGATTTTTATGACACCCATTTTGTCATTTTGACTTCATCATAGTTAGGAATGGATGTCTGTGCTATGGCCCCTTCCAGTGTTTTGATCCTGTAATTCTAAATGCAGGAGCTTTTAAGGGCTATCTGGGGTGGCTTTGGTGAAAGGGGTATGTTTAATGCTGCTCCTCTGTGAGAACCTATTAATCTCCATTTACGTTTTGCTTTATCCACCCCTTTGAGGATGGGAACAAATAAATAATAAACTATGTGAACAAAGAAGAAGAACCAAAGAAGTCACACTCCCCCCCCCCCCCACTCT
>NW_006535938.1:42887-58834 GCF_000186305.1 Python bivittatus
AAGAACACGGCCACACAGCCCGGAAGACCCACACCAGCCATCGTATGCCGGCCGTGAAAGCCTTCGACAATACAAAGAAGTCACATCTTAATGTTTAGTTATTAGCTCACTTTCCTTTTCACCTCCTGATTTTCTGCAGCAGGAAAAAAAATCCAGTGTAAGCTGTTTGTGAAGCCCTTTGACTATCAACAAACAGGAGTGTGTTTTGATTGTGTGCGATTTCTCTTCTTCATCTTCTCTTGTCTCACTGCAGTTAACAGCTTTAATTACATTTCTAGAAAATTTGCTTCTGGGCTGTGTGAGGTGACGCAGCTTCAGAAAGCTTGGAGGGAATGTAATTATTAGCATAATGAAATCCCTGCTACCCTGCTCTGAACAATTTTGGAAGACATGACAGCTATTTGTCAAAAAAAAAAAAAAAAAAAAATTAACACATATACACTTTTACTGTTGATCCATAAAGGTTGAAATCTGCATCTCATAAAGAAGTGGTCCTATGTTTCATTTATTTTTAAAGTGTTCATCAGTAATTCCTACAGGCTGGACTAGATTAATGGATTTTATTGACTTAATGTAGATTTGGTGGAAACCAGAAAAACCCATAATGAAACTTCCTCCAGAGAGAGAGAAAAAACTGGGTTGGGATTGTGGGGGTGGAGGGGGAGGAGTGATGGATGCTGACAAAGTTTTATGGATGAATGAACAAATGTACAGACATCAGTCTTATTGGACTGAAATCGTAGAAGCTGGTAAGTATTCCAAGCCCTGAAGTTGTGGACAGAAGACAGAAAGATGATTATAGGCTCCTGTATAATCTACCTACTATAGGATTAACATAAATGGTAAGTAATTTATGTTAATCCTGCAGTATGTACTATACGATTGCAATTAGTTTGAAAGGTATTACAAATCCTCTTAAGAGACCCGTAGTTGGTGTTTGTTTTTTTTAGTCGTCTTATTGTATGCTGAAAAGAACACCTTCTAACACATTTCCACATGAATTCACAGAAATGCAAATGAAACTCTATCCTTCTCACAAATATGACCCGGTTATTATGGTAGCCATAAAGAAATCAGCCTAAAACAAAATTAAAAGTCAATGTGGGAAGAGGGCATTCTTCACAGAAACAGGATCTGAAGAATTACTTTATATGTTTAATATGAAGTATTTTAAGCAAATCAAATACATTTATTTAAGTTACTACTCATTTTCCTAAGCAGATACCTAAAATGAAATTAAAGGCTACTCTCAGTCAAAGACATCTGAAGAGGTCTGTGGGAATCAGGGGGGGAAAAAACCCCCCTGAAATGAAGAAATATGCCAGGGCATTTTTACACATGCTTTCCTAAAATGACTTTTCTTGATAGCCATTTCAGATGGAGAAGATGTGATGGAAGATCACACTTTTCAACCCTTTGAACTCATTCCTATCCAGACAAAGCTGATCAATAATGCCATTATTATAACCAAAAAAGGTGGTGGTGCCATATCTTTCTCAAACATCAGAAACATTTAGTTACTAAGTGAACTTCAGCAGTGATTATGCCAATCTCAGCACTGGCATTCAATAGATAAAAAGTTCATTACCCCACTGGCAGATTTAGGCTAGTACAGAGAAAGCTGAAAGAAGACAAATAGCTTTCTGTAGTAGGTTTCAGACAGCAGTTCAGGAAGAATCTCAAATGCATCTAAAATTATTTGTGTTCTCTCATGAAGATTAGATCAGTCTTGCTCTATAATAATTGCCAAATCCTTTCAGATTATATCAGGCCAAAAAGTGAATAAATATACTACCAGGGTTCTCAAAGAACCATTTAATCATAATTTCCCTTGTTGTACCTAAAGACAAAGAGAGCAAATTGGTCATGGTGTTTTAGCAAATCTGAAGAGTGAAATATTTCATACTGAGAAGATGATTTGCCCATTTTTTTCCCTGAAAAAAAGTGAAAATCTAGAAGCTAAATCTCTACATGAGATAATAAAACATCGTGTTTTTCTTCCACAGAGATGCCTTTGAAACAAATCAAAATTAGCTGCTTTTAAAGAAGTCCAAGTGTCAGATCTATCCATTGGTAGTCCTTCAAGCTCTCATCATAGACATATTATTCAGTTATGCCTGTGCTGCAGTATGAAGTAGACCTAAGACCCAATTAGGTCTCCCATCACAAATTCTATTCTCCACTGTTTTCCCTCTTTCTCTTCCAAAACCTCATCTGTCCTAAATAATGATGACTTGTTACAGGAAATGCTCCAGTTCCTCTTCTTCTTATCCAACTCAAGTCTGAATGCTGGCATGAATGACCAGACTTGGGATGTATCACTGAAACCTCTTTGGGCAATGCTGGGAATGTGGTTTTCCTCCTAGAATCTGGGTGCTCCAGCGGCCACATCGCTAAGGGATAGAAGATGTGGAGAGGGTGGTGATGTTTAGCAACACCTTGTAAGTTAGAGATTCTGCTGCTATCCTGCCTCCTTGCTGCGCAGCAACATCCCTTCCTGAACGCCTGCATCTCATCTTGAGTCTGGTGGCTAATGCTGTCTGGATGCTGATAACAGCATTGCAACTTGATTACATGTACGTTTTTTCCCCCCCCACCCACCTAAAGATACCAAGGACCAAGTCTCAGACTTTTCTGAATATACTGTACACCAAACTCCCCTGCTCAACTATACTGTGAGTGAGTGTGGGGTTTGCTTCCACTTGAACTGATGTTACCTGGTTCGGTAATCTGCAAGCAAAAATCAAGCTCAGAGAGCACCAAGAACTCCACAGTATTTGTTGCTCTCTCACTAAAATAAGCTATTTCCGTTTTTTTTTTTTTTTTATGATGCCACCGGATATTCTTTTTCCTTTTTAAAATTGGCATGGGAGCAAGAGGAAATTCAGAACTGAAAGAGTTGGGAAAAATAATTAAAACTCCCAAACCCTTGCACTATTCAATTCAAAATGAGATATCCCAGCCCCACCATGCATCATTAATTAAAATATTTTCTTAGCAGCGTACTATAAAGTTAATGTCCTGTACATCATCTCCTGTAGTCCATTCAGGTTTCAAACTCCGATTTTTGAATTATTTGTGGGGTCTTTGTTAGATAACAATCAGACATCCATAATAATCTTGAGTTAATAGCATAAAAATTGTACCCCATGTGTCAAAGTCAAGGGTGATGGAATATATGTGGAAGATTATTCTCTTATTAAAATATTTTGATTTTTTTCTAAATGTAGAATATTACTGGTATTCTTTTGCCCTGAATGCTGTTGCTAAGTATTATTCAAACATATTTTAAATGTCATGGTCATTATTAGAGATGACATATTTCAGTGCTTTTCACCAGAGGGTATATTATATCCTGAATAATAATAATAATAATAATAATAAGAAGAAGAAGAAGAAGAAGAAGAAGAAGAAGAACAACAACAACAACAACAACAACAACAACAACAACAAATGAATTACATGATTGCTATTGTGATGGTGATGAAGACGATTGTTTCAAGTGACATTAAAACGAATCTTTATTGGGCAATTAGCAAATTTATTTCCTAACCGATTTAAAAGGATTCCCAAGTTAAATCTTTGGGTACCTACTTGGAGAATATATAAAGAATTCCTTCCCTTTCTCTCTGAATTTGTAGCCTCAGCTGAATTCAAGGAATGTTTTATTCAATGAACCATTGGTTTATGACAGAGAAATTAGAAAGGTACTTCTAATTACTGCTGGAAATGTGAAAAATATGAAGGTTCATTTTATCATGCATGGTGGACTTGTGAAACAGCGAAAAGATATTGGACACACATATGGTGATGCAGAGAGTTTTAAAAAATAATATTCCGATGAAACCAGAATTTTTCTTATTAGGACTTATGGAGAGTCAATTAGAAAAGGCTCATGGACGATTGGTTTTATACATGGTAACTGCAGAGATGTTATTACATCCACAAAGATGGAAAAATACAGAAATACCCATAATGGAGGAATGGATTGTGAGGATGGCAGAACTTGCAGAAATGGCTAAATTGACTTGTTTGATTAAGGAGGGAATAACAATTACTTTTATAAAAGACTGGAAACCCTTTATCGACTTTTTGCTGAAAATGGATAAAAATGAATTGGTGAGTTTGGAATTGATTGATTAAAAAGGTTTGTTTATGAGAAGAAGGGAACCATGATATGTAATTTGGGAGGGCAGAGATGGCGATTACTAAGTTTGTAACTTCTGCAAAGAAGACCGGAAGTCACTTCCTTAGATATCTTTCTTTTTCTGTTTCTTTCTGTTTTGCCATCTTTCACTTTTTCTTTTATTCTTTCATATCTCCTTCTTTTTTCTACTTTTCCTATTATGTTTCTGTAGTTTTTTAATCTTATGTAAAATCTTATTTTAAATATATATTAACTGGCACCCAGCCTGGATTGGGGGAATTGCAATTTTGTAGACCAATGAAACTTTGGACAACTCCATTTAGAGATGAAACTCACTGCATGTATTTTTAAGGATGGGAGTCTGCTGTTCTATAAAATTACCCAGTAATTAAGGAGGGTACCCACTGGGTCCTTTCATGAACCCTTATTCTACATCCTTATAATTCTTCCACTGCATGTAGGAAACCCTGTGCCACTGGAATCTATGTGAAGCTGCCCTGTGTAGTAAACCACTGAACTGAAGCTAGTGGCCATTTTAGTGAAGAACGTTCTGCTTTGGGGCTCTTTTCAATCACCCATAATGGCCCTCAGATCCTTCTGGAAAGGAAGCAGATAAAGATCTTGCAACTGGCGAGGAGACTTGCCTAAGCATCAAGTTCTGCCTGAATTCTGACTTGTTCCTGTAGCCTTTGTTTTTTTGTTCTCCCTCTTGATTTGTCCTGTGCTCCACAGTTCCTCTTTAGGTTTCTGGCTTGTCTGTGGTTCCTGCTTCATAGTTTATTCATCAGTCCTGGCTTGTTCTTGACACTGATCACTCTCTTGTTCCACTGCTTATGGCTTTATCTTCGGATACAGACAACCATGTGATCTTTATGGAAGGAGAGATTTATTCTCTGGGGATAGCTTTTGTACCCTTTGACTCTTAAATACCAAACACACATGAACATTAAAGTATCTAAGGTGGAAGAATTTCACATGACATCATAGATCAGGTGGACCTTATCTACCAAGATTCAAAGAAACAGAACAACCTTCTCTAACTTGATGTCCTCCATATATACTGAGGTGTGGCTCCCATAACTCTCTGCAGGGTAGTCCAGTGAGTTATTGACTTGGACTAATAGGAGTTGTCATCTAACATATTTGTAAGGCATCAAGTGGGAGAAAGCTGAAGTAAAATGAGATGGTTCACAAAGAGGTTCTGACACCATATATTACAGGAGTGCTTAATGCTCTATGGTGCTTCATACAAAGGCACTTTAATTTACGCACTGGAAACGCATTGCTCTTCACAACTGTCTTTCTAATATTCACTGCAGCTCTTTCCCATACATAATTTCTTTGAGATAAATCAGGAAGGAAGTATTGATTTTAAAGCTTGACTCCAAATGACTAGCACGTTGGCTTGGTATTAAAAGTTATGTTCATTTCCTTTTCTTACTTATTGTAGTCCAAAGCTAAAAGCAAGTTGATTGTATTGATCTAATACAGTTATCCAGATGCAGGATTTTGTGCTTGTATAGTTTCCTTGGGAAGAAAAAAAGCTGCTCTTACCAAATAGTACGGTATGATTAACTGCAGTATTTAATCCAAGTTGACTGGCAAGTACATACTGTCAATGTGCAGGTGACAGAATTATCTCATTGGCATCTGTCTATCACAGGAAGATGGGTTTATTTACTTTAGTCATGCACAGTGTGCTGATAAATCTAACAAAAAACTGCAAATTCAAAGAGTGAATTAAAAGGCTGTCAGCTTTACATAGTCATTTTACTTATTTATTTGATCCCCTAAAATGAAGGCCTCTATTTTGTTACAATCGATGTGACGAAATTGCACCACAGGCTGAAGTCCTTCAAGTTAAAGGTAAGCCTCTTTCCATGCCCATCTTTTCCTTCCTGAAATCCTAGCTACATGTTACACTCGACCAGTGAAAATAAGTGAAGAATTGGCCAAATTTGTCCCAGAAACAAAGAAAACTGGAGAGAATTATAAATATTTCCCCTGCATTTAATATCTGTGGTTTATCTGTGGTTATCTAACTCTCTTGAGCCCTTCATAGGAAGATTCACTCCTCACCTCTTCAAAAGGAGAATGCTTGCTCTACATTCTCACTGCAGATGCATCTCCTTTTCTCTACCTCAAGACCTAAGGAAAAACAATGGTAAAATATGTTGTTGTTTTTTACTGCTGGAGACAGAGCCAATGACTGATGTTATGGACATAATTTTTACTAGGGTGTTCTATTCAGTTCTCAGCAAAAATCGATACTCTACTTGGATTGAAGTACCACCTCTTTTCCATGTCTGTTAGGGCCTTAAGAAATGGGAAGGAGTGGTGGCCATGTATTGGGTGAGCAGATCAGAACTGATGTCACATTTATGTCAATCTTCATTCTAAAAATTGAACAAGGGTGCTTGTTATTAGATGCACCCATATTTGAGGGCCCACATTACAAATGACATCCCTGGTTCCTATGGCTCCTTTCAATATGATGAGTTTAATATGGAGCTGGGGTCTCCAAAACTGCCTCTTCCCACAATGCTCCACTTTGTCTTTCTCCCACTTCTCAAATAATCTAGTGCAAAAGATCTGGATTAAAGAAGGGCAGACAAGTCCCTTCGGAATAATATCACCCCATAACATCCTGGGGTGAGTTTCAGTAACACCTTTTTCTCCTACTTATCAAGGGGAATTTGATTTTAATTTGTTTCCATGTTAAATAAATCAAATTTGGATTTCCTAGTTAAATATGTGTGTAGAACAAGCTATCCTTAGAACAAGGTATCTTCTGGACAATGCAGTCATTCAACTGTTGTGATGTACTTCCTGACTCAAAATTGCCTACAAGCTGAGTATATTAAGGAATAAGGTAGTGAAATCTATCAAACAAAGGTCATGTTCAAGGAGCCCACACTGTCAACAGGAGAGGAATAGCACGTTTACAAAACCAATCATTAAGCACTGAAGGCCATGTGTGCTATTCTAAGCGCCACACCATTGTCTGTCCTCCAAAAGTTTGCTTCTCCATCAAGTGTTCTATTCAAACTGCTACCACTGTCAATTTCTTAAATTATTGGTGTTTGAATAAAGAAAACATCGAATAATAGTGTCCCCGACCCCACATTTGAGTTGTAAAACAGTGCCCTTTTTGCAGGAAGTTACTTGTCAAATATTTTACAGCACAGAAACTTTTATTTCCATATCACTTCAACTCCTGATAGCCTTATGCTCCTCTCCAGCACTGTTAAAAATGAGATATTTCTCTCTCATCCCACGAATATTGCAACAACTTTCAAGCTTGCAAAATATTGCTACCTAATGTTAATCCTTCATACAGCCTCCTACTTCTCCATGGTTATTTTCATAATAACTCTATCCTGAACACTCTGCAGATATTCGGCTCAAAGAATCTTCAGCATGTAGGACAGCAATGGCGTGGTTTTGAAACCTTCCAATTTGAAAAATTCCCAGATTGGATAAAGCTGAGATGTACTATGGACAGTGAGGTACACAGCATGAACTGAGGACCTTTTACTTACTAAAGACACTGGGATTATTCTTTGGTTCTCGTCAATCTCATTATCCATAGAAGCCTTTTTGCAATAACAGGTGAGGGCAACATTCCTTGGCCCTTTTGAAAGTGTTAGGATTCCATTGGTCTAAACCAATAGGACATCTGTCCTTTGCAACTTGCCTTTCCTTTGCTCCATGTATAAGCATCCAAAGAGGGCCAGATGGTTATATAGTAGGATTTTCTTCTGGTAGATGACCCAGTTTGGTGTAGCAGTTAAGGTGACAGGCTACAAACTGGGAGACCATGAGTTCTCCTCCTGCCTTAGGCACAAAGCCATCAGGGTGCCCTTGGGCCAGTCCCTCTCTCTCAGGCCTAGGAAGGAGGCAAGGGCAAACCACTTCCAAAAAAATTGCCATGAAAACTGCAGGAACTAGTCCAGGCAGTTGCCAGGAGTCAAAGCCTGACTCAAAGGCATACATATGCACGCAGAGAAAAATCTTGGTAGTTCCTTTCCTTAGCAGCATTTCAAGTAGCAAAGTGTGTTTTGTCCCTTAAAAATCCTGTTGATGGGGAGGGGCTGTCCCCATGAGTGCCATATCATTCTATTAGGACAAAGCAATGACAAAAATGGAAATGTTTTACAGGCTGTCAGCTGTATAAACTACTAAACTGTAATTCAGTTAAATTACTCTGAGGTATAATTGATAGTTCTTTCTATTAAGCTTACATCAACCAATGTTGATATACAGAACAAAATCACACACTGTTATCAAAAATACTAACACG
This sequence comes from Python bivittatus, assembly GCF_000186305.1. The sequence goes on from NW_006535938.1 coordinate 51,338, forward strand.
GCGCCCATCATTTTGGCAGATGTATAGAAGGCTGGATCCCTAGTCAAGTTCTCTGCCAGGAAGAGCTAGATCATCCAGCTTCAAGAATGGGATGCCTTCAAAAGGATGACATCCTCAAGTAGATTGAAGATTCTCTCCCATTTCCCCTGAGGATTAATAGCAACACCTCAGTCAGGTCACAGATGCATACCTGTGGCACAGGGGATGCATGAAGAGACACAACCCACAATATAATTAACCCTAAATGTTAGGGCCTAGAAATAATCCCCATTTTGCTTCCTACTCCAATGTATGTGTGCGTATATGGTGTACCAAAGGTCAAGCCCCATAGACAATTTATTACACAAATCACATTAAATGTTCAAATTGGTGGCCATTTTCTTCTAAACACTCCTTTACTCATTTGACAAATGACCTTTGAATATTCCTAAGTGCAGTAATATTTTCTCTGAAAATAACATTGATTAATAAAACATATTGTGACTGGCCTATAGAGCCTGACTTTTGGTACACCTTGTATGTGTGTCTGTGTGAGTGTGCATGTGTGTATACACCAAGAGGCAAGTTGAGGGGATCTGAGGCTCCTTGAAGTAAATTTCCTTTGGAATAAATCTCAAACTTTTCCTCCAATTGAGTAGAAGAAAGTTGAGGTTTTAAACCAGATACAAATAGCCCTGACTTGGAATGTGTTTTTTAATCACACCAATGCATGACAAAATTCTGGAAGCATGAGGTTATTGTTCTTGCACACCTAACAAAATATTGGAATGCTTTGTTGCCCAATAGGAAAATCCAGAAGCTTGGAAAGCTTGGAAAATCTTGGAGGGAGGATGGGTTGAGAAAGGGAGCTATGATTTGGAGTAGAGGGATAGAAAGTAGGCAACCTCTATCTCAATGCTCTCCTTCATGTGGTATCAGACTTGCAAGATGCTGTTAAAGTAACCTTAAATAAAGTAAAATTAGTTGATCAGGACATGCTTCCTGTCTGGACTATCTGACAAGGCTGACATCAATCTTGCAAGTCTGAAAGTACATTTCTCCCCTGTCTGTCCCTTACAGACCAAGAAACTAGGGAGGGTCCCTTCTGAGATGTTTGTTGTGCCATATTCCTACTGCAGGCTCAGCTGCCTCTTATCCAACCATCCCCCTAGCTGTGGCTCTTCCCGCTGTCTCCCAAGTTCATTCCCACATGCCATTACAGTTTCTTAGCTGAATTAAGTTATTTCAGATAGTTTAGAAAATCAGGTCACCCAGTCTTACAACTTGGAAATGGGTGTCTATTAACTCCTCTGTATCATGGCAGTGTCAGTTAGTGCTTACAAAACACCAGTGAGCAGTTTGAAAAGGGTTAGATAAACAGTGAAAGTTTTAAATTTTGCTGAATACTACAGTAATGAAAATGATCTGGCTAGAGTTTAGCAAGAGGGAGACAAATTTAATTGTAGAACTGATAAATAACATAAATGCCATCCTTCAATATAAATATACCCTTTACATTCTGAATAATTGTGTATTTGAAGAGCCAGAACTTGTACTGATCTCTTGAACTGATTGTAGATGGAGAAAATGCTCATACTTCCCTTCAGAAGGAGCACAATTGGATGTCCTTGTCTCTAAGTTATTATTCTTCAATTGTACTAGATTGAACTTTAATCTCGGTATTTCCAAATAATACAGAAAATCTTGATATTCAATTGGACATACAGATTGATTATGGCATATGCCAAATGAAAATCAAACTGGGTGGAATTTTAAGGAAGTTTGGTTATGTGAGAATAATATTAAGGGGTTAGTAAATTAAAAAGAGTTAATCTCCAAAGTGGAAGAAAATGGCATACCTTAGAACTCTTACAGTGTACAGATCAAATCAAATCTTTATTATGGTCAAAGACCAGCATACAAATACATTAGGTTTTTTGTTTTGGTTTTTTTGTTGTTGTTGTTTTTGGGGGGGGGTTTTGGTGCCTTCAAGTCAGTGTTGACTCCTGGTGATTGCCTGGACAAGTCTCTGCATTTTTCTTGGCAACTTATTCAGAAGTAGTTTGTACATTGTAACCAGGAAATAAATATCGTAGTTTGCAGACAAAAACACCGAACTTCCATCTCTACCTGCACCTGTCTATAATTCTCAGAAATTTTCCCTAATCCACAAATGTTATTTCTCCTTAATCCACAAATTTTGTACAGACAGTTTTAGATTCATCGCTGAGCCAAGAATTGGGCCACGAAATTTGGAGAACTGTGTAAGCGGAGGAATAACTACATTCCAATATGCCCCATTTAACATTGGCCCCAAAACTGTGGATGAGGTCTGTGTGCTGAAAATAGCAGACTAAATGAATTCTTCTAATATGGAAATGCAACACTTCTCCGCAAAATCATGATGGGTGCAGTGACACTTTGTGACATTTTCTCAGATGAACGCTGAATATTTGTCTTGATAGTTCAGGATGAACGTCGTAATCATAATAGATGTTTTTCACTGACTATCTGCCAACCATAAACCATACTTGTGGCTTTGTCACAAGTGCAGTAGCAGAACCACCACAGTCATTCAGGGGCTCTCTGCATAGTGGATTCACCTATCAAGGGAAACTGGAAATCAATAAAAAGAATCTTAGTTTCAATCTGCATTTAACTGAGAATTCAGCACCTTGTACTGTATAATCCAACAGAACTATTCACAGTGGGATCGTTTACAGATATTTTTTTTCAATCAAAGCTTTTCTTTTTCAATGATGTGCTGAATATGTCTATTTTGAGAAATCTGTTCCAGCAAGGGAATTGAACCCTACGTGTACGACTTTCTTCACTATATAACTGTTCTATGGGAAGATCTCTATTGAGTGGTACAAGTAATTCTGCCAGTGTGGATTGCATTCTGTTACTGAAACCAGGTACATGGTCACTCCAGCCTAGAATACCTTACTAGAAAAATGTTCTATGGCAATGATGAAAAACTACAAATAGAAAAATCAGATAGACTAACTTTTTCTTTATGTTACTTTGGCTGATTTGTCTAATTTTAAAAGAAGCATGCAGTCCTTAAGCTTCAGCTGGAAGCCCTCTGCAAACAAGCCATTCAGATTTTCGTAAAAGTCTGGTGCACCAGGAGGAAGTGAGGGACATAAAGCCTTTAAAGCCCTACACGGCATGGAACTGGGTTACCTAAGGGACTGCCTCTTCCCCATGACTTCAACCCGTCCCACCGAAACATATAGAGAGGGCATGCTTTGGACCCCCTCAATAAAAAAGCTTTGATCTGTGGGGTCCAGAAAGTGGGCCTTCTCTGCTGCAGCCCCCACCCTTTGGAATATCTTGACCCTGGAGGTGAGATTGGCCCCTTCACTCCTTGTCTTCTGGAGGGATTTGAAGACCTGGCTCTGCCACTTGGTCTGGGGTGGGGAGGGAAGACACCAAGTATGGGAATGGCTAGTCCCTTAGAGGCCTGTCGTCTGCAACTCTGGAATCCATCAGCCTCTTGGACTTTCTCTTTTCTTTCGGCAAAGCTTTGCATAGTTTTCGTATTTTATGTAACTTTATATATATTTATTGTTTTAACGGATTTTGTGAGCCACCCAGAATCCCCCATCAGAGGGAGATGGGCGGAGTTTAAATGAAGGAAGGAAGCAAGCAAGCAAGCAAGCAAGCAGAGAACATACAGTATTAGAAAGAGAAAGAATAATAGAGAGGTCCAAAAAAAGAGAGAAAAAGTGTGGCTCCAGGTGTCATTGACAGGCCAGTTCTTAGAGCTTGCTTCAAAAAGAATGGAACCCTCTAAGATGGTCTCTACCCGCTATAAATTGATGTAGCCTGCTATTACACTTGGTTCCTTCAGGAGGAGGAACAATATAAAAATAAGTTGACGATGATGATGATATTTCTAGGAGGAGATGTTGTAATGTTGAAATGTAACTATAACATCTGAAGGACATTTATGATTTTGGTATATTTTACATCTCTATACTATCTGTTCAACAATTTCTGAGAAATCTTTCTCCAACCTTTCCTTTAAAAAAGTTGTCTGAAATCTGATTTGTTTCCTGTTTAAATCTTAAATTGTGATTGGAATATTTTAAGGACATCAGAATTCTACCTTTAAAGAAAGTAAACATGAACTCTTGCAAATATAATTTATTTGTAATCTTTATGATCCTAATCTAGAGTTTGCGGCGGGGGGGGGGGGGAGATCTGACGAAAAGGAAAGAGCAAGATCTAAGAATCCATGGGGGGGAAGCAGTTTAAAACATCAAGATGGTCACCTGTGTCAAGTGTGCATTCGTCATACATAAAAGGGGGCAGGACTTCAACTGCGGCTGTCTTGACCTTTTTTTACCACCCTTCTCCCCACCCTGCAGGTGCCCCTGGATCTAACATCTCCCACTTCATTCGTGCCATACCATACCATACCACAACATACCACTTTACAACATACTTAGGCGTACCAAAAACAACTGCAGAAATGTCAAAACCCAATTAGAACCCTATTAATTTACTTACACTCAGGTTGAGTTGCCACCTTGATGGGCTGTGAGCTTTCTCCTGGGCCCCATTCATTGTACGCCACTACTCGGAAGGTGTAGGTCTCTTCAGGTTTCAGATTCCCCACCGTGAGCTGGAGCAACCCAGACTGGGATGTATTCAGTGCTCTCTCCCTAACCAAAAACACCAATGCAAGGAACACAAATGTCAAGATGAAAGATTTCCAGGCTAATGTTCTAGGAGGTTTCATATAATCATAAAAGGGAGAAAATTGAGCAATTGCTGTGATGAGCTGTCTAGGATAAACCAAAAAGGAGGAGTTCCTATCTTGTTATGATCATTATCATTTTATACACCTCTTTTTTATTAGGTTCTCAGTGCAGTATACACCAGCAAATCATCAATATCTCACTACATAAAAGAAAAACAACATCTAAAGCAATAAAACAAAAATAACTGACAAGCATAAACTTGGGGGAAAAATGGATGGAAACAGGAGATTAAAGCAACAGCTAGGATTAAAAAAAAAAAAAGAAAAAGAACTGCTGATGTGGAAAATAAAACAATAAGGATCTTCAGTAGTTACAGAAAGAATATCCCCCTCCCCCAACTCCTACATGACATCTGTCCAAATTTACTATTTATGATATAGCAGCTATGGTATTCATTGTAGCTATTCATCCCAAGTAATTGGTATTATGTACTGTTCAGAAGAAGAATGTTGTTAAAAGTGTCAGCACAACTTTATAGCTTTGTGGCAGTCAAATAATAAACATCTCACCAATTTTAACTTGGTGGAAATCTTTTCATACAGGAAATCATATGCCCCTGAGCACCGATAGCAGGTGTTGGCGCGGGATGAGGCTAGAATATCACACCCAGATTGGTATGGAGGGTTATACTAGATCCAGGCTGGGAAACCCATGTGGGGAAATAAGCAGGGGAAATCAGAAACCTGGTAGGAATGCTGAAGCATATTAATAAGGGAAAAATGGACATAACACTTAACAAACTGAAACTATTTCTCAGACAACATTCATAAGCAGCTCTGGGTAGAAGAAATGGATCAACTGTTCAGGAACTGAGGGAAGTTGCACTGAATCTGTGAAGTTGCAACAGGGCCATCCCTTGATCTGTGTACTTGTCTCAGCTTGATGGTTTAGGATTTAAGACCAGGGTGGACAAATCAGATGCCTGATATATATCATCAGTGGAGGAGGAGGGAAAGCAAGATGAGGCACCTGACTCTGAAGGACTGGGACCAGAGGCGAGGAAAAATCATGTCCCACTGTTTCTAACATTGTACTTGCTCCAAGATCTGACCCCAGTGTAGAATCTGTGCCATCCAGAGTCACATTTTGCGAGATGGGCAGCTATATAAATATGATGAATGAATGAATGAATCTTGATTGTTCAAGAGAGGTCTGCAACTGGTAAATGCCAGGGAACAATGAAGCACCAGGTTACATGGAGAGGCTTCCAAATAAACTAGTTCTTGCAGGTCACAGCTCAGCTGTGCTTAGATGGAAGCTGGGAACTTTCATTTAAAAGGGCAGCTGAATACTACACCAATGTGTGACAGCCTAACCCTATTTCCTTCCTAGCTGATTGTGCTGGTACCTGACAGTGCTTTTGGTCCTGCCTGTTCAATCTTGTTGATCAATCAACAACTCAGCTTATCTCAAACTATTACTGTTCAGTGCCACTACTAATCTCAGCCCTGGACAGTTATTGGCTTTGAGAAAGCTTTGTAAGCTATGAGAACACCTGCAGCGCTCATGAAACCCTTGGCTTGATTTCAAAATCTATCTGCAGAAAATCAGTTCAGGCCATTTGGCAGAGTTACTTGTCCATTTTCTTGTCCATGGCATAAACAAATACAAAAATTTTCCTCCCTTGCTAGCTTCCCTTTAAAAAAAAGTTCTTCAAAGTTCCTATTTTGCAAATAGCAGCTTTGGAAAAATAAAGACCGTGAGAAAGGATTAAAAAATCCATGTTGCCCCTTCTATGGATAATGTTAGTTTGAAAAAATAGAAGAATAAAATTTGGCGTTCAGAAATGTCTTCAGTATTTCATTACATTTGACCTTATTTCATTGAACCAATTTTATTTACCATGATAGGTGAGTCTCTATTTTGTCAGAAAAGCAATACTGTTTGTTTTTTTAAAAAACAAACAAACAAGTTAATTTAATAAATATTGGATGGAATACATTGTTATGCCATAGATCACCAATTAATGGCTCAAAACTAGCTAATCTCTTATCTGGGAAGGCAAGACAATAGTATTTTTCTTTCTTCACTCCCATCTTCAAATATTAATTTCACAGCCTCTCTTTAAGCTATTGTGATGTAAACAAAATTAAATAAGAAATGAAGCATGGCAAAAATTAAATATTTCAAATTTGCCCAAAGAAATACTGAGTAATGGGTTCAGAGCTCAAAGAATCACAGATTGTTAAATATATATCTGGATGAGAATTTTTCAAAACAAACATACAGACAGACAAGGTTTTTAGCAGTAATTCTGTCCATAATTCTTTTGGTGTGTTCTGTTGTCATTGACATTAGATCTGAAACAAATGCAGCTTAATCCCCCAAAGTTAAATCATGCTTCACTTCATTCTCATTACTCTCAATTTATATGAAGTTACTGGAAATATAGAGACTTTCTACAAGGACTGCAGAATACAATGATTTAGTCACAAACAATGTTGATAATTGAGGCACTGGAAGGCTGTTTAAGCAATGCCTAACTCTGAATATCAATTGCTGTCAGGGTATTACCCTGGAGTAAAGAATTTCTCAGTGAAAATATGCACTTGACAGAGCACAGCTTGACTGTGTTTGCAATCCCTGCAACTTGCCCAGAGCACACACCTGTAGGGTGTGGCAGCATGACACAGCCCAAACCACTGTATATAGCAAAGTGCACCATGGATTATAGTGTGGCTGGTGATAGGAGTTGTGGCTGGGGTTGGGGTTCTGTGTAGGAAATAGGGATATGCAGGTTGTT
>NW_006535938.1:73174-96196 GCF_000186305.1 Python bivittatus
AAACGCCTTGCCTTGAAAACTGCAGGGACTCGTCCAGGCAGTTGCCACAGAATCAGTAATGATTGAGTGTGGATTAAAACAAAATGCTGAAAATATTTACATATGTGCACAAATCCATGTAAATGAATTATACTATAGAGAGCAGAAGGATCAATAAAGCAATACTTTTATGGTGTCTGCTACTGCCCTCCACCAAAGAGAAGGTGTGGTTGATGTGATCCAAAAACAAACTATAGACCTTTCAGAATGGCATAAAATCCCCATAATGATGGTGCATTTTAATTTTCCCAACTTCTGGTACAAGACAAACTGTGAGAAACTTGGTCCTTCCAAGAAATACTATATTGCTGTCAGCATTCTTCTAGAAAAGCAGAAAGAGATCATCAACTAACCCTAACCATAATCTCAGGGGAAAACTTAGTGAATGGAATGGATGTAGCAGGAGCATGAATAAAAGAATATGTAAAGCTGGAGTTCATGAGTTTAAGCAAATCTACAGCTGAATGTAGTCAAATGCATATGTCGGACTTCAGGAAAATGGAATCTAATACATTTTGAACAATTATTAGTAGAACTCCTAGCAGGAAAAATAAAAAAAGAAAGGAATTAAAACGGATTTTAAAAAGTTCCTAAAAAGGATGGTAGCACTGTAATAGCACAGTTGTAAACAATTTAAACCAAGAAAAAAGGAAGATAGCTGAAGCATTTAGTATGAGTTCACAAAATCTTAATAAAGATTTGAAAACAATAGCAACCAGAACAACAACATCATATGTATAAGAGATGGAAAGAGGAGCAGATCACTAAGTATCAACATATTCAAGTAGCCCAGAACTGAAGAGAGAGCTTTGTATTCTCTGAGAAGAGTGAAGGCAATTATGAAGACGCTGAAGAGTGAGACGGATTAATACGGGCAAGGAACACTTACTCAGCATGAGTTTAAATTCCCATTATCAGATGGATTATATCCTGGGGTAGTGATGGAACTTCTTTATATCTGATTGAACTTACGTATTATCTTTGAGAAATCCTGAAGAATGAGGGAAGTGCGGAACAACTGGAAGAGGGCAAATATTGTTCCTATCTGCCAAAGAGGTGAAAGCAAATTCAGCAGAACTATAACAGAATAATCTTGAACAAATTAGATAGAGATTGATCTGTAAGTACTTGGAAAATAATGTGATGATTACCCCAAAATGTCAAGCCAAAATCTTGCCAGGCTCATCTGACCTCTTTTGTTAAGGTATGTGTTTCTAACAGATTGCAGTCAGGTTGTAAAAATAATATAACTTGATTTCAGCAAAGCATTTGACAACATGCCACATAGCATTCTGGCTAGCAAGCCAGTTAAGTGTGGGCTGGCTAACTACCATGAAAATTGCACTCAAAGAGTCCTCAACAATAATTCCTCATCAGACTGAAGGATGGTATCAAATAGAATACCATAGAATTCAGACTTGGGTCCAACATTTTTAGTAATGATTCAGATGAGGACAAGAAGAGAATGCTTATTTAAAAAGAACAGTTATCAGAAAATTCAATGCCTAGTTGACAGAGTAAAGGAAAAGAACAGAGAAAATAACTGAAAATAACTGAAAATAACAGATAAAATGCAATAGAGATTTATGCAGAGCTCTCCATTTAGGAAACAAAAACCAGATGCACTGTTATTGTAATAAGTAGTTGATTACCAGCTGGATATGAATTAGCAGTGACTGCAATAAGGCCAACATGGCTTTGAATTGCATCAACCAAAATATCCAAATCATAGAAAGTAATAGCAGTGAGCTGGAGATGATGGTTTAAAGGGCTCCTTTCCTCTGTACAAGTCAGTGAACAATTGCTACTGTTAGTAACAACAGGAATGCAGTGAACTCTCATCTGTATCAACCTGTTACTGTTCCTAAATCATTGCCAATCAGCAAAGGTTTTAAACACTCACACATATGCACACACAAACCAGTGGCTGGAAACCACATTGCAATCCACCACAATACAGTTAATTTTGGTTTGGTATGTGGGATGAATTGAGCAATGGGCCTACATGGGTGTGTGTGTGAGCGTGTGTGATTAACAATGTCAACAGACACTGACGAAGCAAACCATGGTTTCAAATAAAGTTATGAACCATGTGTCTGAGAACCATATGTTTATTTTCAAGTAAGCAACTGAAAGGACTATAGAACTGAAAAAGCAAAAGGATTTAAAGGAGATGTTTCAGAAGCAAACTGAATTTCTATTGGCTGATGTAAGTGTGCATTCAGCTGTCATTTCATGCAACCTTCACCATGTCTTTTATTTATTTCTTTATTATGTAAATGGAGAGGCACTTGATAAAACACTTGCTGCTAGTATGGAAAAATCCACATGTATATATGTATTTTACATTTGCAAATGGTTGGGTTCACACCCAGAATACAGTGCAGAGAAGTCAAATCCTTTACACCTGCATCTGTATATTTTCACAGTTTACTTATTAGATCACTAGAGTTTGTTTTTTTGTTTTTTAAAGTAAGCATACTCAGTCATTTTATTCCTGGTCAAGACCTTTGACCAAGGAAGTATCTTTCCCATTGGTTGATACAGGCCTTTAGACAAGTAATGCTTCTCCAATACTTCGGCCTTGCACAGTGGCTGACTCAGGAAAGAATCTAACAGACTGATCCATTACTGTTAATTATCTCCATAGGCATTTTCAATGTGCAAAGCACTTCAGAGTTTTCAACTCATTTATCCTCAACAATTCTCTTGTAAGACATGATAGTAACTTGCCCAAGGCGATGCCATTAGCTTCCAAGTTCAGGAAGAGTATAAATCAAAGTGACTTCATTTTTTAATGGAATCCAAAGATCAGTTAAATTAGAGTGCTAACTTTCAAATTCAAGAGACTGACACATTCCTGGTTTCTGATGGAGTATGATTTCATATATCTGGTGATGGGGTCAGTAAGAACATGCATTTAGGAGCTGGACTTATGCAACCACATAGCCCTCTCTTTTCTTGTGCCTTTATTTGTGAACACTTTTAATGATAGAGCCATTGATTTCCATGAAGTCATAGAGTCATTGAGATCAAAAGGGCCAATGACATCATCAGATCCAACCCCCTGCTTGGTGCAAGAATTCCAATTAAAACTTCTTTGACATGTGACTGTCCAGCTTCTGCTTCAACATGCATCTAGCAAAGGGGACCCCATCACCTCTCTGGGTAACTGGTTCCACTACTGAACTGCGCTTATGGTTCTGAAGATTTTTCTAACATTTAAGTACCTTTGAATAATGCCATCTATGTCCTGAATTTCACTCCAGATGCAACGTAAGATCAGAACAGTACACATTCTCACAATACTACTATTCTCTGACTTGTCAAGGAAGAGAAACAACCGTTACATCAGTTCAGGATTCAATGGGTGTAAAAACAAGATTAATCTGTGGTGCTTTCAATTTCCCCATTTGCAACTAATAACATCACACAATTAATCACCACTGTAGGAAGTTTAATAACTCTCACTGGCAAATTGACTATGAATCTATTTTATTATCTTTTTGCAGAAGAGACCTTTCCTTATTTAAGCATCTCTGCTTCCATATCCTCCTATGTCCTTCCCATTTAAATACATGCTTGTCCATTTTGTTAAGCTGAAACTTGCAAATCAACCAATTAATATAACGGATCATTCATCCCCCAAGATCCCATTTAGATACATAAGATACTGGTCTTCAACAAATATTCTGGAAGAACCAGAAGATAATGAGGTATTATTATAATAATTGTATTTATTATTTCAATCCAGAAAACACACATACACAAAAACAGAACACTATGATTTGCATTAAATCTCTTGATATAATACAATCTGCCAACACAAGGACAGAGCATTCAAAGGCAAGTGTATAAACACATGCAAACAGAAGAAAATGATTGCTCATCAGGTCATAGCAGGGGCATCATGCCTTCTTGTAAACCTGTTATTAAAGCTTAAGAGGAGCTGGCATGCCATACGAAGTATACAAGATAAATAAGTTAAGGGCAAGACCTATTGCTTCTAAGTAGAACATACACATACAACACACACACACACATGCTATGAGGATACTGTAACATTTGACAGGGAATCATTGAATGTCACTGGTCTTTTCTTGCAGTTTATCAAGATGATGTTCAGCTAAAGCTGGTGATTCCTTTTATGGGCATTTATCTGGAATAATAGCAGGTGGAAGTACCTACAGAACTTGGGTGTTCTTGAACACCAAGCAGGCTCAGATCTCATTGACAGGAGACTTCAAGGACATCCCAAGGCTTTAGGAGATGGGGAAGTCAAAAAATTATCTTAGAAGAAGGTAATAGTAGATCACTTCCATATTTTGCCAAGAGGGTTCCAAACCAACTTCAGGTAGTCTTTCTTTCTTGTCCTTGGCAGATAGCAGCATCTAGTCAATATCACCAAAGTTAGGTGGATCTGGTTACTAAGAAGATGGTAATGGCAAACCACTCCTGTGAACCATGTGATTTGCAATTCAAAAAATCAAGTTGGTGAAAAATTCAAGTACACCCTTTAAAACCACAAGGACAGTGACACATTGCCAGCAGGACATGGTAATATGGGTATCTAGTCTTGGTCAAAGGAAATATATGCTAGGGAGATGTCACTGCAGCCTTAACAAACACATTCTAGGGAAAAGAAAGATGATCGCTGCTTTGCCCTTCTTCCTCAGCACTGGCATCTAATGTATTAATGTCAGAATTAAAAATACAGAAGAATAGTCATTGGCCATCCTCTTCTCAACAGAGTGGCAGCATAAAGAAGGATGTTGACACCATTCTGTTTGGAGAAAAGTGGACACCCTTCTGATTCTTTCCTTCCTGACTTTGCCATCTCTTACAGGGTGCTTCTTCTGGCAGGCTGGAAAGGAAAAAATTAATAAGTACAGAAAGAGCTTGCACTGACTTCAAAGCTCCTTCATATCAGAGGGACCTCATTCACTGAGATGAGGTTATGGCTGTACTTATACAAATTAGCCAATATTTTAGACCATCAACTACTGTGAAGTCGGCTCCTGTCCCTAGCTGGTGGGAAAACTAAGGAAATTGAGTTTGGTATGCAACTATATACATTGGGTTTAGTATGCCAGCTTAAAAAAAAAATGGATTAATTGGGTTAATGAGTCCACCATGGTAAAATTAATCATAGATAAGTGTTTGGGGCAGACAAAGCTAGTGTGTCATTCATGCCCACAATTTGCCTATATTATGGCTGCAGCCTTCTGTTGGAAACCATTTTTAAACCAGTGAGGAAAAATGCTAATTAATTATGTTTAATGGCTATTTTGGCAGTAGAGCACACACCATGTGAATGCTGTGATTTTGAAGGGAGACCAAGAAAAGGCCAGCCAATTCAAAAGCAGCTGGTGCCAGCAGTCATTTCATCTGCTTTGGTTCACTGTTCAGCATGAATCTATTTATTTCTTTTCGTGCAATGGTGGGCAGAGAAGACAGACAGGCTTGCTAAAATGGCAACTGTACAATAGCTGTGCAACAGGTTTCATACATCATGTTTAACTCTGTTAATGAATTAACCCAAGAAAGCTCGCCCAGATTTTTTACCTTCCCGAAAGGCATGGGAAGGATTTCAATCCTGCACACAAGGGCAAGAACCACAGACCTTCCTAACATCTCTTTCTCTGTTATTTCTTTTTGTTTAAATCAGCTGTGGTTTGAAACCCCTTATTTCAAGTATAGCAGGAGCAACTGTGCCCCTCCCTCTGCTTTTGACTAATTGCTTTATGTTCATTGTATTTTTCAATGTATTTTCCAAGGGCTTCCACCCCAATTTTAGTTTTTTTCCCCCCTCTAACATAGCCTTGGTCTGCCTAAGCTTTTTTTTTTTTGCCAGAGAAATAGAAAAATGAAAGACCAGTGAGTTACTTCTTGTGTAGTGCACATGAACCATTTGAGTAGTGTATATGGACTATTTTCTCTGGCTCTACTTATCAGTAGCTCCATCCATTATCACAAAGTATGCCTAGCGTGACTCCACCTTTCATTATCGGCATTTTCACAGACATAATAGGCTCCACTTGCAACTTCTGAAAGTAGGGAAGGAGAAAGAAGGTTTGGTATTAGCCTGGCCCAATTTCTAAGCATTTTCTTGTATTTCTATGGCTATATCTGCAAGCTGCTGAACCTTACTTTTATCTTTATATATTCACTTGAATTGGAGACCCAGACAGAAAAGTTATGAAATCCTAGATCTTAACTACTCTCAGCAAATCCAGATATTGCAATATTGCAGTGACAAAGGCAAAGGGGTAATGAAAAATGTCCTTGGGTGGGTCTGTATGGAATCAATCTCTCCCTCTCATTTATCTATCTATCCCACTCAGCTGTATTTAATCAAAGTTAGCTGACGAAATGAAGGTGAATATGATGGCAATTGTTTCTTGGTTTAAAAAAAAAACTGAAAAATCTTGCTGATCTCCAAAGACTTCCAAATCAAAGAAAGATCCAAGCTCCTATTCTAGACTACAATTGAAATTGCATAGATAACAAGCAACAGGGACCAGCACAGATATGATTGTTTGAATAGAACTGTATGGTGCATGACTGATGGAAGAGAGGGGCTATGGCAGACCTCCTTATTGCTAAAATCTCTGGGCATAGTAGAAGAATTTGCAACCCTTGCTGATAAACACATTTGATCTACTATGCATGCCATTCCACCTGCAGAAAGAAAAAGCAATCCAGATTACTAGCATTTTGTAGAGTGAGAGACATCATGGGCTATGTGTCACAACAGCAGGAGGAGTAACAGGTGAGACTGGGAAAGTGATGGCAATATAATGCTGGGAAAACTCAAAAGAGCATCTGGACTCACTTTATCTGGCTAGCCCCAAGCTAATAATCTCTTGCTTTCATGAACACAGCATTGAGAGCAACGGAGAATCCTGCTGTAGTTTTACAAACAGAACCTAATCAAAGTGCACATTAATACAATGCATACAATGAGATATATGTACCACAGTGCAAGCCTGTGGAAGTTCCCATTTTTTAACTGACTCATAGTATCCATTACCTGCTAATTTTGTAGCATGTGATCTCAGAAAGCTTTGAAGCCCAAAGTAAGCTAGGCCATTGTCCCAGATAGTATTCTAAGCCCAGTGCATTAAGTGGCCTTTTAACATTTTCCATCTGCAGAACAGAGTACTGATATGTTAAAGATACAGATTTAGAAATAATATTCATAATCAATATCTCACATTGTTGTAGAAAAGATCAGAAGCAGATGACCTTGTATTTGCTTAGTATTAAAGAGCAACAACTCCCTTTTCTTGGGTTTCTTCATTTCTAAACCAGATTAGAAGTACACAGCCATTTCTTTGATGGACTGATTTCTCACATCTTATCAAACAATGCCCAGCTAAGTAGGACCCACAGCTACCCTGGATCTCTAGGAGTTCTATAACTAAGTAGAGACAGAATGCATTGGGTTTCTCAGCAGTTCTGTCGTATGCTCTCAAAGAGGCTCAGTGGAGTTGCCAACCTTCCTTTTCATGTGCTATAGTAGACTCATATTCCATTACAATTTCTCCAGAATACTGTCAACCACAAAACCCCATGGTGTCTGTGATTGTAAAATGTTGACAAAAGTACAAAAGAAGGAATGTGTGTCTTGGAAAAAAAAACAGGCACCTATTGGATGCATCCCTCACCATATACCATGTACTGTGGGGTGGTGGGAGAAGGAAGCCTTGCATATGATAAATGCCAGATCACCTCAGCTCAGGTGCTTTCCAGTTTGAGGATGATCCATTACTAATTATTCAGAGGATGATCTGAAGGGCTTTTTAAGAGTAAAATCAGCAGCAAAGGACAGTTTCAAGGAACCACTTGACCTTGATAGACTTCCTGAGGTCTTGGTTGTCCACAGCTGGGTGCTGAACTAACAACTTTTGCTGAGCTTATAAATCTGGTTATCACCTTTAAAGCCCTAAATGACATGGGGCCAGCTTATTTGCAGGACTGCCTCTCCCTGGAGGAATCAGCCTGCTGTACTAAGTCTGACGGGTAAGGCACACTCCAGATACCTTCCCTCAGATGTTGCCACCTAGCAGGGTCTAGACAGCACATCTTCTTGGTAGCATCCCCTGCCCTTTGGAATACCCTCCCCCTGAGATCCAGCAGGCCACCACCCTCCCAGCCTTCTGAAAATCTGTAAAGACCTGGCTTTTTCCACAAGCCTTGGGATAGCATGAGGCTGGAGCCCTGGGTAGCTCTCCAGTTGGTTTGGATATGTAAGGATATGTTGTGTTTGGAATGCTGGGAAAATTTTTGTTGGCTTTTATGGTTTTTTAAAAATTGTTTTACTATTTTATTATTGCTTGTGAGCAATAACAACACTTCTTGGAGTGAACTTTCTAGCATCCTGTCAGTGGCCTTTATGCCCCAGAGTATTTTTGCCTTGTCTGTTCTCTGTGAACAGCTGAGGACAGGCCAGGGTACCCTGTGCTTACTAATATACTTCTTAATCTATGAAAAATGTTATTATCCTACTGGAAAAAACATATAACAACACTAAAAGGAATCTCTTATTTGTATCAGTGTTGTCCAGTTTCTTTCATTGCCAACCCAGAACTAAGAAGAGAACAAGACTGTACAAGATGACCTTAAGAAATCTGCCTATAATGCTTAAATGCTTTAAAGAAACATTTTGGAGTCAAAATCAAATCAATAAATAAAAATAAACATGAATTAGACCAGATATGATCTTCAGTGCGTACCTGTCTTCATGACAATATATAGAATGCCTTTAAATACCAATTATCCTATTTTTGAATTAATTTAAAATGTGTGTTATCCTTTCATGTATTTTATTCTAAACCATCTATATTTTCAGGCATCCTATCCTATTTTATCTTGTGTCTCTATGATCATAACTTGTAGGAAACAGTGACGTTTGTCTGTGTGTAGGTTTGCATGGATCAAAAAAAGCAAGATGATGGTTGCGGCATTACAAAGCTCCATACCTTTTGTATTTGTGTTGCATACGTGTACAAAAGGGACAGGGCTTTGATCTCAATGCCTTAACTGCCACCTTGTCGCTTTGATCCTCCCATTGCTGATAGCAAAATTTGGGGGGGTGGGGATGGCATACCAAAGAAACTCTGGAATTGAAAGTCACATTTTTCCACTTAAAAGTACAGATTGAACATAAACCTTGAGCACTGCTACCCAGGAGCTAATAATTTCTATGCAACAGAGTAAGGTCAACACATCTGTTATTGCAATGCCAAAACTCTGCCGAGAGTCTCTTTACTTTAATGCATACAAGCAAGAAGAATCTGCCAGTAAGTCCATGAAGTTTCAATAGAAAGCTTATTGGCCTGCAAATGAAACTTCTGCTCAAAATCCATTATGTAGGCAAATGAAAAGAAATAACTCCAGCAATGATTAATTAAAGTAATAAAAACTCATTAAGTAATCATAAATAGTGGGAATGCTTCAACGGCTGTCTCGTTTCCTGCCACTTTAGGTAGAAAATGTGATGATTTTTTGGAGTTTGGGATATAATGATATGCTGCCAAACATTATTTTATAATATTTCTGCTATTTTTCCCAAAAAGCATCACAGAGTCTGTTTTCCTTAATGTTCTTATACAGTGATGCCAAGGAGCACTACAAACATCAGTATAATGCAGAAAAGTGGACCATGTTATAAACCTAACATGCAAACAGAAACATAAAAGTAATCATGCTAGCTGACAGTCAAACATACCTTATTAAATTGCATTTACATTTATTTTAAAAGGGGAACCATAACTCATGCATTTTTGTGATTATTTTTAATAATGAAAATGTACCAGTGTACTAACAAAAATACACTTTTGTTTTTCTCTTCCAAAACATTGCAATCCTGGAAAAGCACAGATATGATAGTTGGGTTCACAGAGGATGTTTAACTGGCTCCACAGACAGGCTTAAGCTGATAACATGAACATGAAGACCCAGGCAGCATTAGGTCAGGAAAGGAACTGTTTTAACCCCAAACAACCCTGTGTTTGTTCAGAGGTAAGCTGTCCTCTCCAGGAGAAATTTAACAAGACATAAGGGCACCCAGTCAAACAAGGCTGGGATATCGGCAACATTTCTGAGTCAGCTTTGCCTTATCCTGATCTTCTGCCATCGTTTCACCAGCTACATTGTAGTAGAAACAATGTGGTGTGATGGTTAAGGTGTTGGACTAAGATTGGGTAGCCCTGAGTTTAAGTTCAACTCTACCTCCAGCCTTAGAAATTCACTTGGTAAATTTGGGACAGTCATCTTCTCTCACCCTAACCTGCCTTATTGTGTGGATAAAATGAAGAGAGTGGAGGTGCCTGAGGTAGTGGTGGTAGAATGTGAAGCATGTTGAAAAGTAGTGGGCTTTGAACGTATCATAATGCCTGCCATTTTGACTTTTTTTGATCCTCTTTACAGATGCCCCAGGAAAGGAGACCCTTTAGTAAGCTACCTTGAGTTCCTGGAGAAAAGGCAGGATACAATGCTAGATGGTCCCCCATTCTTCAGAAGGAGGGTATGAAGTATGACATCATGATGTTGATGTTTAATACATCATCACACTTATACGCTCCTGGAATGCCTAGAATCATAAAATTGGATGGATGGATGGATGGATAGATAGACAGATAGACAGACAGACAGATATTCATCATGTTTAGTGGGCTTCCAGGATATTCCAACAAAGCATTATGATCACACTAAAAACTTGTGTGCATAAGCATCTGATGTAGTGCTACCTTGAAACAGGTTTTAGTTATGCTGTTTAACTTTTCAGGCCAAAAAAGTAATTTCTGATCTGAGTAGGAAAGGAGGGCATTTTCTTAATGGACTGATACAGAATGTTCAATTAAATAGAATCCTTAAAATAAAGTACCTGTAAACAAATAATGTACAATCCTTATGTCAACTTACATGGGGAGATCTCCAGCGTGCAATGCATTGAAGGAGACCTAAGAATATTTTGGAGCTTGGAAGATTTCTACAAGGAAGAATCGGGGGGGGGGGACATTGAAAAAGCAAGAACTGAAAGCATATTGGCTGGCTACAGGAAACATTTGGAAGTTGCTATTGTTGCCTAAAGAGGTGTACCAAGTATTGACTGAAAAGATGTCCAAACTTCTGCTCTGACATACCTATTGTTTTGTTATTTTTGAATTTGTAAATAACCACACATAAACTGTTATGAATGCATTCACATTTGAAGAAAGTTGTTGGGCTTAGCCTGGTACCATGGAAATGTACCAGCTTCTGCTCATTTAGGAATTCTTTGAAATATACAATTTGACCAGGAGTGCCTCAACTTTTGCATACAACTGTATAAAAGAAATACTGTCAGATCCTAGAACATAACCTTTATACGTATCCATTTTGTAGGACGCTGTTTCATTGTTGCCCAAAGTAGCATACATAGCATTTCAACATCATTTATAGCATTTTTCTGTTGAATGCATGCATTCCACATGTTATACACATGTGGCTGGTATGACATATTAGAAGTTGGGGAAAAACTTAGTGCAGTTAACTTCTAACTCATCCTAATCTTCTCTAAGTTTCCATTTTCCAGAGAATTCAGTAGATTTCTGGGCTTTAAATATTATGTTTACATCAGAAATGGATCATTTCTAAATCTTTATTCCAAGTGAACTTATAGACAAAACAAAAATAAAACAAAAGGAAACAGACCATCTATACAATAGCTAGTTCAAAATGCAGCTGTGTGGATAATCCTGGGTACCCCAAGGATGGCACATATAACACCTTTACTGCGGGAGCTCCATTGGGTGCCAGATTGCATCTGGGTCCAATTCAAGGTGTTGGTTATTATCTTTAAAGCCCTACATGGCATGGGTCCAGGTTACCAGAGGGACTGTCTCATCCCCATTACATCAACCTGTCCCACCCGGTCAGGCAGAGAGGGCATGTGGCAGACCCCGTCAGTGAGAGAATGTCAACTGGTGGGGCCCAGGAGATCCTTCTCTGATATTGCCTTTGCCCTTTGGAATATTCTTCCCCCAGAGGTGTGGAAGACCCCTACCTTCCCAGCTTTCCAGAAAGGATTAAAGACCTGGCTCTGCCAGCCTGCGTGGGATGACAAGAATCTTACCCAATCCTGGGGATGGCTGGTGCCCTGATGACACTCCTTGAGCTATTTGTCAAGTCCCATCATTCTTGGAACTTATTTATTATTAAGATTGTTTTTATATCCTATTTAATTGATTTTATCTTTTCTGTAAATTGCCCAGAGTCATTTTTAACGAGATGGGCAGTGACAAATTTGATAAATAAATAAATCTTCCAACAAAATGGATACCCATGCAACTTTATCAAAAAGCGCCTATCCACTCAGCCCACTACAGCACAACCAACACAAGCAATGAAAAGGAAAACACTGCCACAAATCAGAAACATCTCAAAAACAGCTAACAGACTATTACAACCACGTGGCATCATCGCAGCACACAAACCAGCTAAAGCCCCCCAAAGCATCTTAAGTAAACCAAAAGACCCAGTAGCACAAGAAGAAAAAACAGGAGTCATCTACAACATACAGTGTAAGGACTGTAACAGCCACTAGGCTGTAGGACAGATAGGCAGAAGACTAGCAGACTGCATTCATGAATATCAGAAGACACAATGAAAACTCCTTAATTTCACAACACATGGACAGACTGAACCATAGTTTCAGCTGGGAAACTGTCAGCATCTTAGACTAAGCTAAATCCAAAAATGCGAGGGAATTCCTGGAAGCTTGGTATTCAGACAAGTCAGCCATCAACAGGCACATAGAGATAAACATCATTTACACACTATTCAAAAAAGGAAACAAAAAGACCAGAACACCTCCTTGCCAGCAATCAACACCAAGATAAGCAGGGATTAACGACAGGATTAACACCAGACAAACAATCAAGCAGTAAACAATAACTTAATCAAAGAATTACCAACTCAGACAATCAAGCAGTAAACAACAGCCTAAACTATCCAAGAAAAAATAACCTTCCCACCAACACCGACAGGGCAAGCTACTGTATATACACAGAGAGCAAACCCCACTTCCTTCTAGCACTGAAGATGTACCTAGACAGGTAACAAAAGGTCTGCAAGAAAACAACCAAACTCAGAGAACCCCAAGGACTCCACTGATAGTATAATTGTAGAGTTTGGATTGCCAGCACAGAAAGGATTGGATAGCTTGTTATATTTGGAGATTTATAAACAACTATGCCTCCTCAATGCACACTACCATTAAATTTTCATAAAAAGAAAATTATTTTTGTCTAATAATGTATTAGCTACACTTACTATTTAATAAAGGATCACTCCACCCTCTTTTTTATTTCCACTTTTAGGACAAAGGACTCAGATAACTTCTGATTTGACCTGATTAGACTCTGAGTCACCTAACAGACTCATCCATGAAGTTTTCACAACAAAATGGAAGTGACCTGCCATTGTCTTCTTGCAGGCTATTTTTCTTTTCAAAATCAGGAGGCAAACAAAGTCCACGTCCCTACCATGTCCCTGCAACTTTCAGCTATTACAGATGGCAACAGACCTCACTGAGTACCCACAAATAATTTGGCAGAAGAAGCAAAATATGTACTCCACAGCAACTTGGGCACATGAGTCTCTGGTCTCTTTTGCCTGGGAGTGAGAAAATACCCCTAAAGATGGATGAACCAATATGATTTGGTCAACAACAGATAACGTAGAAGAGATCAGGGCCACAGCCAACCATGAGTCAAAGCAGACACAATGGAGACTCATTCTCATTAAACTCCTGGAAGGAAAGGCCACTTGAACAGAACAGAGGCTGCTCTACAAGCCTGGAATTCCATGATAGTCTCCCAGCCATGTATGAACCAGGCCCAACTCTGCTTAGTTTCTGAGCCCAGATGATGCCAGCCAGATGTTGTCATCTTCTAAGTCCTTTTATAATGACAAATTCAATAAACTAGAGGCAATTTGAGACTTTTCCTTTTGCACTTTACATACATATACAAATTGAATAACAGAACACGGACAAGAAACAACATATGAATTAGAAATACCAAATAGAAATATCCCTATACACAGTAGACATCAATCAGCCACAACCAAAAATATACTCATACTATATACCCACCAAATGTTAAAGTGGATCTTCAATGGGACAAGTTTCTGGATTTGATTTCTGTTCATACTGGATAAAATTCCACTGTGCTTCTACCTGGAGCTGAGTTTCAACTACAAGACACTCACATCCATGTTATTTCAGGCAGCAGTTGGGAATGTTCATCAAGATTGGTTTGAAAAATATGTATTATTTCACTGCTCCCCTTCACTGGACAGGCAAATTGCTGTCCATGTTTGCAAGGAAAAATCAATTGGAAATACAGCCATAATGGGTGCTTTCATTTGGGCATTGAGCAGGGCTCAGTAATTAACTGACACCATACGCTAGAAAATCAATTGGCAAAAATAACAGTGATCAGGACTTGAATCTTGAAGTAGTCCTATTACTGCCACCATCAGTCCTCAATCATGGGCTGCTGAGGCAGTATTTGTTTCATAGCTGAGATGACATGTGTCATAAGCAATTAGTCAACAGGAAAGACGAAGGTTGTAGGAGAGGAAGGAGTGAGGGCTTGAGAATTCAAAAGAAATTCAGACACCCACAAATGTTCCCTTAAGAAACATTGTAAGTCTGTGCAGTCACATGATTTTTTGCTTTATGACCACATCGTTTAGCGATGGAGTTTCCAGTCCCAGTTACAGACATTAACTGAGGATTGAATGTATGGTAATTGCTTCTTGCATGTCAGGGTCTAAAATGAAATCACCTAGGCTTGGCTTCATGAGAACAGGGAGAGGAAGACTTGATTGGAGCAATGGGTTTGTATCATCCCAAGAGGTTTCCTATGTACCCATTTTTGGAGATCTATGAAAAATCACAGCTATATCCAGAGGGATGCAAACTTATTTACATCTGCTTCAAAATGGAAGTATTTGCATCTGAAGAAATAGTTATAGCATGTGTAATAAATACAACAGAGAATTCAAATGAGAGCATATGAGGAGAGACTCCTAATTAACATGTGTGAATAATTAACACCAACTAGAAAAAAAGAAGGGAAATATCAACAAGAGAAAAAGTATAAGGGAACAAGAAAGATAGGGATTTAAAAAAACACATGACACTGAGACTTGGCCATTTTGTTGTTCAGCTCCCCGGGAGAAATAATACTAGTAACCATACTATTGATGCTAAATGTTAGTTATTGGGGGAACTCACATGATGTACATTTTGAAAATATTATATAGGAAGGATTGAGTCTTCCCTCATCCCAGTCAAACTCAGAGCTCTTCCTGATTGCTTTTAATTGGGAGGAAAAATATCAGAAGATTAGCTCCTATGGACTACATATGCCTCTGTTCCATGAAATGTACTTCTTGTAATAGAAGCATTTCAACGGGGTTATCTCCAACTCCAGATGCAAACTGGGCAAGAAAGGCTATTCAGCATTCTATGTTAAAACAACCAGCTGGATTAGGTGTCCTTCAGACTGACATTTGCTCCCTTATTCTGTGATCAATTCAGTTCCAGAGAGGAGAACATTACCCAGGAGAGTTTTGCTAGGCTGGTGAGCAGGAAAACTGTCAGAATATTTGTCAAGAGAACACTTCTTTACATTCCTTGTGCTTGTAGGCCATATCTGTTTATATAGAGAGCAACTCTGAAGATTTATTATGAAGGGTTCTTACAGATCCAATCCCTTCAACCATACTATATATTTCACTGTTGCAGCCTTGCCTGCTATGGTTATAAACTAGGAATAGCAAACCAATAAACAGAATGAATCAAAGCCCTTACTTACAACGACACTGCTCTTTTGAAGATGTTTTCTGGTTTCCAGACTTCTTGGGTTGTGCTGCTGAAGACCACCTCCATTATTCATTTTAATATAGCCTATTTATGTGTCATGGTGCCCTTCTAAGTCTCTTATTGAGGAAAAAAATGTGCTGGCTTTTATTCAATATCACCCCAAATCAGACCACGTGACCATTAGAAAAGAGTAGCAGACTACCTAGAATCTTAACTAAACTATCTCTAAGCTGAGTAGGTAGATTTCCTTCCTCCTTCTCCATGTGTTGATGGAATCTGTATGATCAGTGATCAGGATGCAGTACAACATCCATAATGCATTTTATCTGAAAGGTGAGAGGAGAAATTGGAAAAGTCCATAGCATAGTGACAGAATATGTGCTTTACTGCAGCAAGTCTCAAGAGAGCACGCTTTAAACTATTTCACTTTAAGATGAAACGATGACAAGTCTTCCTGCCACTACTCAAAAGACAGTAAAGAAATTTTATTCTTGCCCTTGAAGATGGCGTAGAAACATGACTTAATGCAAAATATGGCAGAAAGAGTACTGACTAGAATTAAGTTTTATAATTCCAGTGTTATGCCATCTTCACTGGCTCCCCGTCCATTTCCAGTTTAAATTCAAAGTGCTGGTATCCATCTGCAATGGCTTGGAACCACAGAAACAGAAGGAACACCTCTACTTTCTGTTCTATCTATAGCTTAAGTTCATTCTGAAAAGCCCCGCTGCAACTGTGCGCCCGTGTTAAAGTGTAGCGGCTGTCAGAAGATGTGATGCCCTCCCCACTCTGAGAAGCCTTCCCTCCCTCCCTCACCCAACTTTATTATCCTTTCAACATCTGGCAAAAAAATATTTTTATTCTCCTAGGCCTTTTTATATATTATGGTAATATTTTTAATGCTTTAAACACCTGTCTGTGTTTTATTGGTTATATCCTATGCATTTTTAATTACTGTTTCAGTTTTCCTTTTCTAAAAATGGCAAAATGTTGTATAGAGAGTGGTCTGCTCATTTCTGAAACAGAAACTCTCAGCCTTTATATCAAGAATAGTAACTTATTGGAATCTGGCAAACCATCTAAGATTATGCTAATTTGCAGGTGTTATTCTTAGTCCTCCCCGCTCCCAAATGAAAAAGTTGATAAATTGTCTAGCCCTGGCCTAGCTCAAAATTGAAGAAGACCTGACTATTTCCTCAGGCATGGGGGTTGGGAAATGTTGAGCTTAAGGGGGTTGGTTGCTGGTTTCCTCACTTGCCATAATACATTTGTCCTTGTCCTTGGTTATGGTTTTATTTAATTTATTGTATAGTTTTTAAAATTTATTAGCTGCCCAGAGTCACATTCATGAGATGGATGGCAATATAAAATGAATGAATGAATGAATGAATGAATGAATGAATGAATGAATGAATGAATACTGAACACTTCCATTTTAAAGAAGGATCAGTGATTAGGAAATAAGGTACTCATAGTTTGTGAAACTCTAGAGACTCTGATGCAGGGCGACAGCCCTAGGCTAAATAGGTTTGGTTGAAAACCATAGAATTATAAGTTGGAACGTACCACAGAAATCATCTAGTCCAACCCTCTGCAATATGTAGGAAAACCAACTAAAACATTCATGAAAAGTAGCCTTCCAGAGATGGAAATCCACAAGCTTCATAGATAGAACTTTTCAATGTTCTACAGAACTTCTTTAATTTAAACAAAATCCAGGACCATTATTTCTAGTGCTAGTTTCTGTAGCCATGGAAAATAGTTCTTGATCCCTTTCCCTGTAAATTTCCTTTAGGGACCTGAACACAGCTATCACATCCCTCCATATTTTTCCAGGCTGAACTTCCCAAAGTCCTTCAGCCTATCCTCATAGGGCATGTCTTCAAGTCCATGTATCATCTTTGTTGACTTCCTTTGAATCCTTTTTTACTTATTAATACTCTTCTGGAAATGTGGTGACCAGAACTATACACAGTACTCCAGGTATGTTTTCATAAGTAACAAACAGTGAAGAATAATGACTTTATAGATCTTTGATGTATGGTGTATTGGAGTTGGGCAGCTAACAAATTCAATCAGTCAATCAGTCTTCATCTAATACAGCCCAGGACTTTGATCAGGTTACAATCCACTTCAAGCACTCGCACCCCTTTTGAAAATGTATCTTAATAAAAGCTGCACTCTGAGCATGTGGCAAAAACAGGAGAGGTTTAAGAAGAACTCCTTTCCCATGTATTCCACCATTCTCATTCAACTTGATGAAAAAGAAATAGCCTTCAATAATCTTTTCAAAGGAAGAAAAAAAAATTAAATTTTCATCAGTATAGTGTTTCTGCATTTATCTTAGTTACAGTTATGACGGTCTTGAGTTGTACCATTCTTTCTACTGGGATCTGCAGATTCTCTAGTTTCCCAGACTTCAATGAAATCCCAGGAAAGACATTATGAAGAAAATCTTTTCATGTAGCTTTATTCAGATTGGAAGTGGGGACTGCCTCAGAAGCTTCCGAGTAATGGAGAGAGATGGAGTTGGGGAAACACAATGCTATTATTCCATCTGTAATCTTGCAATAACAAATGCTCCCAAAAGGAATTAATTGTGCAGTGTTTAAGGTGTTGGACAGACACTGGGGAGAACAGGGTTCAAGTCTTCTCTTAGCCATGGAAGATGAGTGACTTTTGACTAATCTTTCCCTCTGAATTCAGCCTACCACAGAGAAGTTGTTGTGGGGAAAAATGGGAGGAGGGGGTGCTATGTACACAACTTTTAGCTTCTGATATAAATTTAACAAACAAAATCGAAAGCACCTTTGCAGGAGAAGAAAACTTATGGAAATCTTAAGACAGGTTTTGGCATAATATTAATAAGAAGCAGAAACATAAATCAGCCACTTAGTTCTAGTTTGGATCATTGTTAAGTCTTGTAGCCTGAAGTCAGCTTTAAGGAGGACATTTCTATGTTTTGGCCAAGCAGACCAACAAATGTCCCATATCCCTTTTCTGTTTGGAAGCTAAGCTCTATCTTAATTAGCCTCTGCTGGCAAGTATCAATAGAATGCCATCTTGCCTGTTATTTCCATTTCCTTTGGCTACACTGAGTAAATTTTACTAGCCAGCTTTAAAATAAACATTCTCAGAAAGAGATGTCTAAATTCATGGCCTAGGAAAAGAATGCATTCTTTTATACACATAGTCTACCTTTCAAGCGCTTTCTTTGGTGTCTCATGAAACGTGAAACATTTTAGACTTAACCCCTAAGAACAAACAGCAGGGATGGCCAGGCCAATAGTGAGATCTGCAGGCAGTTCAGAAAACAGTGCTAAAGAGTCGTTGAAACATTTGATCTTTCCCAGCAATTATGGCTGATCCAGAACTGAGGAAGTGTCCCATTCATAAGGAAGTCCTCTAGCAACCACCTCATAACCTGGCTCAGCTAGTCTTTGACTTACATCTTCCGTCTTAGATTTGCCTTGCTGCTATAATTTTAGAAATGTTTTTCAAAGCAGTTTACAAAAAGTTATTCCCCTCATTCTTTCAGTAGCCCTACAAACAGGTCAATATTATTATCTTGCAGATGGAAGCCTGAGGCTAGGAATATGGCAAACCACTTCTGAAATCTTGCCAGGAAAACCACAGGGACTGGTCCAGGCAATCATCAAAACTCAACAATGACTCAAAGGCACACACACACACACACACACACAAATTAGTCACTTAGTGCTAATGACACAAGAAGTGAATTGAGAACTTTCTAGCTCATCCCTTATATTATTGATTTCATCATGTAATCCAACCCCATCATCTTATTTCTTTGTACTTTGTCCCAGTTTAGAAGGGAACAGCAGTACATATAATTGTGATGATCCTACACATTTGTGGCATGTGAAGATCAATATGGGTTGCCCTTCCATAATATACGCACCTTGATATCAACCTTGATAATATGCCTATTTTTATCCTAACTAAATTTCCCTAATACTGTCTACGTTTTATTCCATGCAACATCCCAAATGTACACTTTATAACTTGCAAGGTTTTTGAGCCTCAAGCTAGTTCCAATGGCTTCTCTACCTTTTGTGCTTGAACATGTGGCACAGATTTGATTCTAGATCTTGATGTCTGCTTAAAAAGAACTTGGTTGCTAAATTTCTTGTATATTATTGAATTTTGCATGCACAATGGAATGGCTGTTACGTTTTTTTGAAACAGGATACCCCAGCTCCCCCCTGCTCAAAAGACAACAAAATTAAATCAGTGTTAAACCAGTCTCATTCACAAATGCAGGACATCATCTGATCATTTATGATGGGGGAAAACATGCTCTGAATGTAAGAAAGAAATTTATCTAAGAGTGCCCTGAAATGGCTGAAAGTTTTGTCACTCATTTAGAAGCCATTTCCCCACTAGTGACTTAGAGTGTCCCCATTACATCATCCAGCCATTGCTGAAGTGATATAAAGCCTTTGTTTGTTATTGCTATTTGAATTCAATGATGTTTGGATAGTTCTAGAACAATGTTTCTAAACCTTGGCAACTTTAAGATGTGTGGACTTAAACTCACAGAATGGGGAATTCTAGAAATTGAAGTCCACACATCTTAATATTACCAAGTTTGAGAAACATTGTTCAGGAAGATGCTATAAATCACTAGTTAGAAGTATAGGAAAGCTGTAGAGAAGAGGATTCAATTATGTCTGAAATAGGCAGCCTGCTTCCTTTTCCAGATGTCATTCAGTACCAACTCCTAGGAAGAACAGCCAATGGTCAATTTATTCTGTTTGTCCAACAGGAAACTTGCAGGCAGCACAAGAATCCCCAACTCTGTTTCCTTTTCATGTCAGTCAGGTAACTTCTAAAGCTTCAAATCACCTGGTAGGAATCCTTAATATGCTCATTCTCCCTGGAAACTGAAGCCATGCTGATGTGGGTAAGTGCCAAACTGCAAATAATGATATTCCTCAAAGAATCCATGAAGGTGTAAGTGATGTTCTACTGCTTACAACATCAAGGTAAACTCTTAATAAAGCTCTCATAAAACAGGATTTAAAAGTAGCTGGCAGCCCCAGAAAAGGATACGGCTGCTGAGCAGGAAGGCTTACAGGATAAGACACGTTTAATGGAAAAGCCAGTTTATGCCTAGCAACTATAAAAAGATTTCCTTCCATCTACTTAACAATCCAAAAATTCCCTGTAATACCACTCATGAAACTCTGAGAAAATATGCAGCATAATTCACAAAGTAGAGGGGCTCCAGATGCCAGTGCAAAGTGACTTATATCTTTCATGTTAAGAGATACAGATGTGGGTTGATCTGAACATTAAACATTTAAAATCATTAGATTTTATTCTTTGGTGCAATTTTTGCAAAGTAGAGATGATGTTAATTTAGAATATAATGGCAAACAGGAGATCCATGAGTCAAATATATTCCTTTATGATGGTAGGGAAACTTTAGATGTAAGGAAGATCTATTTTTGATCATCACAGGGTTTATTTTATTTTTATCTACACACTAACAAAAGGTCTTTCAGTAGATTAGGTAAACAGAACAAGGAAAGAAAGATCTTGAAATTCACTTTTATCCATGTCCAAGGAACATTATTCTATGGCGATACTAAGGGGATACACAATCTGAAACAAAGGTCTTAAAATCCATTCCTTTTTTAATATTTTATTTATCTTCCTAGTAATTCTAAACTTTATTTTTTGCTCCCAGGCAGAATCCTAGGCAGCTAACATCATTAAGTTTAAAACTAAACCAAAAGAAAAACACTGTTAACAGCTAAAAGCATACAAGAAAAAACCAACCAACCAACCACCTCCAAACATATTATTCTGGGAAAGAAGAGGAAGAGGAAGAGGAAGAGGAAGAGGAAGAGGAAGAGGAAGAGGAAGAGGAAGATTTTGCATTGGTTCAAGGTCTTTTAAATAAGGATTAGCATAATGTAATGAATGTGCCTGGACATACCAGAGGTCTTATGCTAATTAGAGATAATGGACACCATCCATTGTACAAGAGAAGACAGTTCTTTAGCTATTCTAGTACATATTATATTTAAGGGATACTCAACATTTTGAACTGTGTCTAGAAAAAAACTGGTAGGCAGTGAAACTGGCACCAATTGCCCGGAGGAACCCAAAACATGTAGAGGCATTCTGAGATCCTCCACATATCTGAACATTGCTCCTTGAGGTTTATGGAAACTGTAGATGAAGACTTCTGGGTGGCAACAGGGCCCTATCTGTCATCTCTGGCTTGCTCAAATTGGCCCCGTTGTCAAAAGTCATGAGAGAGGCAAAGACATCTGCATAAGGTCTATATGTCATTTTATGCCATTTCTGAGAACCCCTTAATTTTGAGAAGAGGGAAGAGGTTTTAGAAGAAAAGAAGAGAGTGAAAATGCCATTCTACAAGCAGAATTCTGCTCCTTAGTGGAGATCTAACACAGGGCGGGAAGCCTATGGAACTCCAGATGCTGATGAATGACTATTACTGGCAATTCCAGCTAGTATTGCCAGTTGTGGGGGATACTAGGAGTTGCAGGGAACTACATAAGCAATTTTACCCTAGTATCCAGCCTTAATATAACTAATTCTATAATGTCTAAATATAGAGCATGTTGACTTAAAAGAAGCACTGATCTGTCCATACTTTACCATATATATGTGTGTGTTTGTAAAGGTTTGAGGCTATCATATTTGTTCTACAAAATTCAGATGGAAGCAGAGTTAGAGTTTTTGGTATCTCTTTGCTGCTACCTTGTGGTTGCCTGGATTTTTGCAGCCCAGGTATTATAGTCCTAGGATAAATTGAATATTGCCTTAATGTTTAAACCAGTAAAGTTCAGTTTTTAGAGCAGGGAATATATATTTCAGGCACACACAATAATAAACATGAACTATTGTATTCTTCTAAGAAAAAGAATCGACTGTTGCCAGAAATCAATTCTGATCTTAAATTGATATAAATCCCAGTGGAGAATTTGAGACTGAAAATTAGCCCCCCATAAAATATAGATTGTTGAAATCATGCCATTGACCTTCCTTCCTTGCTTCCTTGCTTCCTTGCTTCCTTGCTTCCTTGCTTCCTTGCTTCCTTG
>NW_006535939.1:43926-60229 GCF_000186305.1 Python bivittatus
TAGATAGATAGATAGATAGATAGATAGATAGATAGATGAATAGACAGACAGACAGATAGATGAAACAGCTATTGCTGTTACTTATATTCTATGACTGATATATAAACAATTAAAAATATAAAGTACAATTATGGAACCTGTACAATAAAAGCAAGATAAAACCAGAAGTAATAATTAAAACACTGCAGTATAGATTTACAAAGCAAGCCCAACAACAAAATATTAAAAGTATAATTATAACAAAACACACACACACACACACACACAAAACATTGAATATCTGGAGGAATAAAAAGAGCTACATATCTTTTCCACCATTGAGTTTAGGTAATTTAATATGAGAGGAAATACTCTATCAGATAAATTGGAGTCATTTAAGGCTTTAATGTTTAAAACCTTACTTTGAATATTCCTGGGAAAAGAATCAATAGAGAACAACCATGAACAGTAATCCTTGTCTTGCTTGGATACACCATTTTTTTTTTTTTGATCCCAACCTGGTCTTTGTAATACATATCTGATCTACCTTTTTATCAATGTCCAGAACATGGATTTATTATTAATAGAGCTGCCACTTACCAAGTGTCCCTTTAAGCCAAGGCACCAACATTCTGACCATCAGGACCCAGGACTGGAGACACCAGGAAATAGAGTTTTTCAAACTCCCTTTTCCTGTAATAGTTCCCTCGATGTCCACATCTGGCTGAATTACAGCCAGAATTGTGCTGCCTACTATACCCAGAACGTGGCCCTTGTCATTCTCCCATAGCTAATTGTTCCAACCACACCACATACTTTCACAGCATACTCACCAACATTCCACCACAGAGCCATTTTCTCCAAACTGTTCAACACTCACCTCACTCTTTTCTCCCATCTACAGTACCTGCCAGCTATAACAGTGAAAACTCAACTCTGCCAGGCTGGCAAACGTAACTGTCACTCACTTCCCAAAATGCTTATCACTGCTATCTTGGATTTGTCTGAACTGAATCTTAGCTTATTGGTCCTTTGTTTAGTCTATCACTTTCCTTAGTCTAGACCAGCGTTTTTCAAACTTGGCATCTTTAAGATGTGTGGACTTCAAATCCCAGAATTGTCCAGCCAGCATGCACACATCTTAAAGTTGCCAAGTTTGAAAAACGCTGGTTATATAATATTCCTTTTAAGTCTATTACTGTGTCAGTATTCAGAAAATTGTGATTTAGAAACTAAACAACATAATCATGTCATTCTAGAGATTATAACACTGTTATTAGTAGAATATGAAATGCTGTAGGCATGCTGCTTATGATAACATTATTTACAGATACTCCAGTTATTCATTCTAACACAATTATCTTCCCTGACTTTTTGGTGAGGGCTAAATATCCCATGAAATATATTTCTCTCTTGTTAATGCATCTATTCAGATAATTCAAGGTAAAGAATTACTTTTTTAGGTTTACAGGTAGTGCAGGTCTGTTCCTTTTGGAGTCCTGAAAGGAAAAGTTAATTTCTATGACTAGAAGATAGGTAAAATAATTTTAATATGATATGTGACACATGATGGCAATCTTGTTACCTAATGTTAAAAGGCAGACTATCTCAAATGACTTTGAAGCTGAATGGGATATATTTGAAAATGAAATACAGTACAGCCAGTGTGCTTTCCATGCACCACAATTGCTGTATCTGCCCTGTTTGCACATATATTTGTTTACATATGTGTATGAGTTTGTGTACCAAAACTATCCTTTTGCAAGAATAAATATAAGATATGCTAAAAGAATATACTGTATGCCTGGTTTATTGGGAAATCTTTTGCTTAAGTGACAGACTTCTTCAAATCAGTTTCATAAAATGATCTCATCTGTGCCTATGTGATTTATTGCCACACCATCAGGGAAAGAGGGTGATGGGTAATGCAGGAAGCTACAGTGTTTTTTTGGGGGGGGGGGATTACCCATTTTTTGATCATAGGGCTTAATATGACAGCAGACTTACTATTGAACCCTCATGCCTTGCTCCTGAGCTTTCTTCCTTGTCACCAGCTTTGAAATGGGCTTAAAAGAAAGAATATATGTTATAAAGTTTTTTTAAAAAAAATTTAGCACTTTAATTTAGCTTCAAATGCACCATTATAATTGACTGAATCCATGCAACTTCCCTTATAGCACATAAATAGGCATCAGATAAGTCTATTAAATTATTGCTTGAAGAAACATCTTAGACAGATGCACACAATTATCATTCAGAAGAATTCATTCTTCTTTCCCATTCTAGTAAGTGGACATCTTATGCAGATTTATTTATACCAATTAAATATATGCTGAATTATTATTTAAAACTGCAACAATAATGCTTTCTGTCAGAAATGAAAACTTTTAATAGTGCTTGTTTATTTCAAGTGACCTTTTTAATGGTAAAACAAATAAAATTACTAATTGAAAATGATTTAGAACTTAAAGGGGTTTAAAATAACTAAAAAGCATTTATGTCTCATTTTAGTATATTATCAAATATCAAGTAACACGATAATACAACAAACATACATGATTCTGTTTGTTTAAAGACAAATCTATATTTTTATATCCTATGTATGGGAATAGTATACAAAATTTAATTATACAACCACACTTAGATTCATAGAGATAGGAACTGTTATTTTAAACCATTGGTATTATAAAATTGTACACATAGAACTGAGTTCAATGGGACAGATTTCTGGGTAAATGTACTGTACATAGAATATGTAGAACTGAATACGGAGTTTCACAAATAGGTGAAGGACTCTTCCAAGGCTGAACACTCTCATCTCATTTATTTAACATATATTCTGCATATACTAAATGCTGGATCAGGAAAAATAAAGTATAAATTGGACTTAAAATTGACAAGAATTTTACCATATGCTGATGATACCACTTTGATGGCTTGAAACCAGTAAGATTTAAAATATGTTGTTGAAGGTGAAAGAAGAGAGTACAAAAGCCTGTCTCCTGCTCAGTGTTAAAATTATCTTTTTGCTTTTTCATTTTTTAACAGGCAATGCTAACCCCATGCAGTAGGTAAAAAAAGAATGCTTAAATAATATTAGATTTTAACTTTGTAGGCTCAACAATTCACAGGGATT
Organism: Python bivittatus; assembly: GCF_000186305.1. Next base: position 47,042 of record NW_006535939.1, read on the forward strand.
GTGACTGTAGCCATGAAATAAAGAGGTACCTGCTACCTATGAAAACTCTAGACAAAACATTAATTAAAGTGCAGAGACACCACACTGACAACACCAGTATATATTTCAAGGCTATGGTTTTCCCAGTTGCAACATACAACTGTGAAGGCTGAATAATTGGAAAGGAAGAAAAATTGATGCCTTTGAACTATGATGCTGAAAAAAAAATGTTAAAAGTACTTGGGACTTTAAGAAGAACAAATAATTCATTACTAGACGAAGTAAAACCAGAGTGATTACTAGAAGCACAAATAGTGCAATAAAGCTTAGATATTTTGAACATTAAATGGGAGCCAGTTTGGTCTACTGGTTAAGGCTCCAGGCTAGAAAGCAGGAGACTGTGAGTTCTAGTCCCACCTTAGGCATGAAAGCCAGCTGGGTGACTTTGGACCAGTCACTCTCACTCAGCTCACAATGTCAGGCTTGGATGACAAGCCGATTGGCCAATTCCTGTCACATTCAACATGTATCAACATTCATTTGACCCCCCAAAAAGTAGACCCTGCACCTGTGGCAAAAATGCTAGAAATAATAATTTAAAAAAGTGGACATAAAATATGAAAGCATTGAAGAGGGCCCAAGGCTTGAAAACATTGAAGGCAATCAAAAAACCTAAGTATAAGTCTACAATAATTCAAATAATCAGTTGTTAACATAAAATCCTGGGGAAATTATTTCCATCAGGGCATGAAGAGCTAGAAACAACAACAATATATAGAATGTGACTGAAAGGCTGTTCTGTTGGAAATATTTTAGGTTACTCTCCTATACTGTTAAACAGTGTTATCTGCATTTATAGTCATGCTATGTTAAGATTTTATTTTATTTTAAACATTTCAAAACCTACCTTTCAGGTTCACTATGCTCTAGCCCTTTAAGTAGCTCAAAGTGTAGATAAAGCAATAATAATAAAAAATCAGGCTTCAAAGAATTGAGATAAAGTATATGTTTTACATGAAGAAAATCCCAGATTCAGTTCATGCACAAAGTAGTCAAATGTCTTTCAGACTTTGAAGAGGGCTGCTATGTCTCTAAATAAATAAACATACAAATATCCCAGCAAATAGACCCCAAGAGGAATGCAAACTGAAGATGTCCTAGTCAAATGAGCTTATATCTAATGTTTGAAAGCTTAAATTCAGTCTAACTATACTGTTTATGACAAAGATTTCCTCTCAATGGATACATTTATGAAGTTGGTCTTGAACAATAACAGAGATACTGTAAAAATTCATTCTCATGAATTGCCATTGGATGTTTTACAGAGAGAGTAGTTGTGGTGTATGATTCTGTTGGTGAGAGGACCTGTTTGTATGGGCCTATGAACTTTTCTGTATGTTCACTAAAGCAGGGATGGACATGTGGGAATCTTGGAAGATATATATTTATCCCATTTTAAAGAACTACCCTGGGAGAGAACACAATGTCTGTCTCTCACTGTTTTTATCTGACCAGGACCCTGACATATCTTCCCAGGTTGCCCAATTTTGTGCTACCATTTGTTGTATCTGTCCTACCTTGAGATTTAGCACAATTTTTGGTGATTCCCACTGCTAGCTGTACTACAGCTACTATAATTATGTATTTTATGTAATGTTATTGCATTTATATCTTTTTAAAAGTTTTGTTAATAATTCCAGATTTATGTATTTTATTGTGTTCTCTGGCCCAAAGGCCGTAATAAAGGTTTGTTTGAACCACATTAATATAATAAAGAACTGGCTATTTCTATAGTTGTACAAAAAGTAATTCAATTTCAAATTTTCTCTTCCATACTTTCAGCAACGAGACAAAACATCTTTCTAGTATGTTGGCAATATAATACAACTATGGTTGAACTTTCCTACCAGCCGACTTTAAATCATTTATTAATAACAACAACATATTTCAGGTAATTAGTGCAATGAACTATATGGAATGAAACTCTATGAATAGATTAGAAAAATAATAGTTACATCATAAAGGTCAGCTATTTTTACTGTATGAAGTTAAAATACAGTGATTTCTAAAACCTAAATTAACTGTGCATGTTTCAGTGAAGGAATTATTTCTGGGACTGGAAAGACAGCAGTTTACCAAAAGTTGTCCTTCACATTATCTCACTGGTTCTTTCATAGCAGAACTAACATTTGATTAAAGAAATCTGTATTTCTTCGTGGAAATAAATGCCATTGAACTTAAAGGACTTACTTATGAACATGCATGTAGATGTTTGCATCTATTGATGAATTGTATTAGATTGTTTAATCTGATATAATCTGCAGAGAGTCAGTTTGATATAGTGGTTAGGGACACCTGAGTAGTGGTCCCTCTTAGGCACAGAAGGTTGCTGGCTGACTCTGCCAGCCCAGAACTGGAAAGTCGAACAACTTCCCAGAACAAGGTAATGGTGCAAACCACTTCCAAAATGTTGTAAGAAAACTTACTTGGACCTATCCTGCACCAGCAGTCAAGACTGACAAGGCACCAAAAAGCAAACAAAAGGAAAACCTCCACCTTCTGCATAAAGTTATATATTTGTAAAACAATGATTCTGAAGCAAGTAACAAGGAACATAAATTTGAAAATGTGTTTAAAAATAGGTTGTATGATTAATTAAACCAGCTGAACTTCAGCTGATTCAGCTGATTATTAATTACAGCTGTTTTATTAAAAGTATAAACTGTATACTGTGTAGACTACTTAGTTTAATTGCAGTTCCTGTGAAATTAACTGAAATCATTGTTCATAGGAGATAAGGATTTCAATTATGTGAGTGTAATAGAAACCAAATAGAAACTTATGGTCTGATACGTCACTTCTGTAAACTGGAGCACCTACAATAGGGTAAAAATGTTTCACCTGCCACTATACAAGCAATCTGTTCTGCTATGCACATTCCAGTAAGATAGGCCATTGAACTTAACATAAGCAGGCCACTGTTATCTTTTTTATAACTTAACTACGACTTTTACATTTACTGAAGTCATATATGTGTGTGTGAAATTCAACAATACATCCATAATAGCCTTTGCAGTACCTGGATTATTATTAAAGGTATTTTATTGAAGGTAGTAGTGCAAGTTGCTGCTTTTACTTCCAACAGATCACTCTTCTACAATATTGTATATACCAGATATGTTGAATTATAATACACATCATGTATTGGCAGAGTACACATCAAGATGGCAGAGTAACCTATCCCCTGCAGATGCTGCTGGATGGGGCAAAGCAGGCTAAAATGGAATACTAGCCAGAGGAAAGTACTTTTCATGCCATAACTTTATGGCAGGCTCTATGTCTTGGTTTGGACTGAGTTGCCTTTACCCTTGGTTCTGGTTGGGCTGCATCCTATTGAAGGAGCAGGGGGGGGGGGTTGACAGGAGTTGTCCTGGACTAACAGGTACTGCTTGATTGTACACCAGTGGCTAGGCAGCTTTTGCCCAGCTTTGACTGGTGCAGCAATTGTAGCTCTTTTTGGAACAGTGAGCCCTAGCAACAGTGCTGCATACCCTCATCACCACCAGGTTAGATTCCTATAATGCATCCTTCTTGGGACTGCCTTTGTAAACTACTCAGAACCAGGCATTGGAATAAATATGCCTGCCCACTTTCTGGCAGATAAGAGCTGATTCAACAATAGGAAACCAATTTCGTGGTAGAATACTGATCTGGGTACTCTGGGACAGTACATGGTCAAAGGGCACCCCACTCAGTCAACCTGATTGTTCAGAGGAAAAGTACTCCCATCTGGTTCAGGAAGAGTCACTTCAAACTGGTCGATAACTCTTGTAACTACCCTGATTTGTCCACATTCATCTTTAACATGTTATCTAGTATACAATCTGCTCAAGGAGCTTGGAAATAGAATTAAGAAGTACATATGGATGTTGTCTGCATAAATATGGCACCCATTCTCATAAATTCTGAAAATTGCTGTTAGTGACTTCATATACATGTCAAATAGCATAACAGAATAGAACCTTGAGGCATTCCACGGCATAAGAGACACAGAACAGAGTATTTTCATTTGAAACCTACTTTCAAAGTATGAGTGGAACCACAACAAAGCTGTGCCCCCAGTCTTTAAAGGCAACCAGGAGAGTGCCAGAGTCAATGGCATCAAGAGCCACAGTGATATACAGGACCATGCGAGGGACAAACTGCTTCTATCATGTTTTCTTCACAAATTGTCTATCAGGGAGACCAAACTATCTCCATACAATGTCTCAGACCTAAACTGGTATGATGTGAATGTAAATAATTTCAACTAGGAGCTTTTAGAGTGTTTCTACCACCACCTCTGATCACCCTGAGAAGCAATGACAAATTCAAAGCCAACCTGAAATTATTAAAAAAAAAAGCAGATAGCATTTGTTTATAATACAGTGCCATTTTCTAAGTTGGATCCTCAAGATAAATATAAGGGTGCTGCAAATAAACACACACACACACACACACACTCAAGACTTTCATGCCTAAGGCATGAGTAGAATTTAAGATTCTGCATTCTTAGTCCTGTACCTTATCTGCTAGACCAAACTGGCTCTCACTGTATTTATTGATGGTGTGAAAAATATTTTGTATGTAATATGCCAGTCTGTTCTGAGTTTGAAACAGCTTTTCCTATTCACCAGAAGTTTCCCAATGCTGTTCCGGCTATTTTGGAAGTATTCCAAACTTGCTATATTTGCATTTGAAAACAGCTTGATGGGCAGATGACAGGCACAGAGGAAGGGTTGCATCAAGCAGAAATATCAGGAGTGCCCACTCTCATGCATGTCATCTATTCATCTATTCATTTGGCAAATTCAACTTGACAGGTGGGTAGACTCAGCAGTCTACTTCCTGAACCTGCTCCACTTTGTTCTAACCCATATTAAAAAGAATGAACACTGGCAGTATTCCTCCAAGCAGGTGTTACTTGGTATTAGGAGAAATGAACCTAGGGCAATCTAGCAATCCCTTTATTTGGTCTGTGATATATAAGGACAATGCCACTTTTAAGTTTGTTATTGTAACAGAATAGGAATCAGCAGTGGGGCAGCAAATTTTATGCCAGAATACTTTTTCTACTGGATCAAGGACTGATGTATAGCACTTTAAATCAGCCATGTGGAAGAGTCCAAAGAAATTATAAACGGTATCCACTCAAATATAAATAGCATTATGCTAAAATTCAAATTGTTTGTCAACATCCCAAAATCTTCAAAAGAGTATATAATGTGAATTATGCAATTTGCACCTATGTTAATATTTAATGAAACATGGACTATGCATAACCTGTTCTGCTATTGTCAGCAGATTTCTTAGTGAACATGGCAGTGAGGCTTCCATGCATGAAAGGCTAAGGACAAACAGGGCAAGAAACAATAAATAATAAAGTTTAATGAGGATGCTTCACCATAGAAATATTTGAAGTATTTGGCATTTTGTGCATCCTTCATCTATAAGGCTATAGTGGTGGATTATGTTCCCAATCTACATTTATAATTTATGTTTTCTGGACAGGACTTGGATGCATATAAGCTGAATATGTTTGCATATGTAACCTGAGTCCATGCATCCAGAATATGCAGAGAACCTAGCATATGCCACCTGCATGAAGCTAAAATAGGTACATGGTCATGATAAATATCTAGAGACCAGAGTGGTGATATCATAGACATCCTCCCCAGATATAATCAGCCAACTGTTATATAATGCTATTAAACAAGTGCACTGATAAATATTATTAGATTTGTTTGTTTTCTCTCCTTGGTATAAAACTCTATATGTTCGCATGTGTGTATTTCCATTTTACTACAATTCCAACTTTAAACCAAAAAGTTGAATACATACAACCAACACTGTGAGTAAATCCCTATCCACGTTTATTTTTTAAGGATGTTTTTCATACTTCAGTTGGACTTATCCAGAATTAATTCTATGCAGAATTTTAGGCTACTGTATGTTGCTTAAGTTATACATTTTAATAGAAAGGAAAGAATCAGAAAACAATATGATTAAAACATAAGAGCAAAATCTTCCCCCTTAGCATGCATGTAGATTATGCTACAATCTAGTCGTGTGTGTGTGTGTGTGTGTGTGTGTGTGTATAAAAAGACAAGAATCTCCCAGAATCTGGCATAGTCAGCAGATCTGAAAAAATTAAAATAAGGCCAAAAACAAAAGTTAAATTATGTGGCAGGGCCAGTTAATAAAATGGCAGCAATAAATTAAGCATAAGCCAAATAAAGAATAGGGGGGAAATGATCAGAAGGCAGCACTGAAGTGAGGATGACAGAGTTAATTAATGGCAGACAAATATATGTGCAGAGAAGAAAAGGCCACACTGAATTAAAAATTGGCAACTTTTAAGAGTTGCATTTGCTATAGCAAAAAGGAACATGGGAAACATTCAGAACTGTACAAGTTCTATGGCATTCTTTTACAGATGCCAAAACAGGGTGTGGGGGGATACAGTTTCTTCATTTGGCAAGTACAGCTCAAAGCTGTAACTGCCACCAGTAGGACCTATTGTTATTTTATAACCTATCAAATACTGTTTCATGAACTGGATCACAATTTTTGAAAATATTTTAGTTGCAAATGTTAGTGTTAGAAAAGGAGTTTCCAATCACCATTGATCAGCATCTTTTCTCTGATCAAAGCTGTCAATTTAGCCATCTCAGCAAGCTCTATCATCTTCACAATCCACTCTTCCATTGTGGGTAATGTCAAATCCTTCGACCGTTGTGCATATAAAAGTATTGCTGCTGTTATCATGCATAAAGAAAAAGTTCTGTAAGTTTTTTCCAACTCTTTGTCAATCAGTCCCAAAAGAAACATCTCTGGTTTCAATTATATATTAATCTTTAAAATCTCCTGAATTAATGTATTTATTTGGATCCATTTTTTTAGCTTTTTTACATGTCTACCAAGCATGATAAAACGTCCCTTCTTGTTGTTCACATTTCCAAGTAACTTTAACTTGAAGTAAGTTTATACATTTTAGACAATTTTTCCAGTGACAAATGCCAATGATATATCATTTTATAACAATTTTCCTTGAGATTATAATATCACATAAATTTCACTCCTTTCATCCACATATTCTCCCATTGTTCCATTTGTATGTCATAACCAAAATTTTTGGCTCATTTTATCATACATTCTTTCACTTGTTATTCTTCTGTTTCAAATCTCAATAAAAGTTTATACATTTTAGCAATAATGTGTTCAACCTTTTTACATAATTCTGTTTCAAATTCAGTCTTAGAATATTCAGAACCAAAAATCCTTTTATTTACTTTAAATCTTTCTAATAATGGTGCATAGAGGATTACCTATTTAATCTAGAATAGAAGAGACTTACTGGAGCGGCTACATTGAAATTACATAGACTTTGATAAAGATGACAAGGATTTCAAGCAAAGAGACAAGGATAATAGGAAAAAAATAAGTTAGAATTTTATCTATGGGATTCAAAGATTGATGGGAGGAAGAAAAAATAGCAGACTGGTTTATTTGATTATGGTTAAGTAACAGGTTGTTATTTTAATGGTTACTTTGACTGGATAACTCTTTTTTGGAAATGTCCTGTTGAGTATAATGGATTAGTCTGTAATATCTATGTTACTATTTTTGGTATACAAATAAGCAAGTATTATTTTTGATAATGTTTAATAGTTTTTATTTTTCTGCAATATTTAATTGTTAATTGGGACTAATAATGGGTTGCTATCTCAGGTGATGATTAATGGTTAATTTTTTTATTTTTTTCTAATATTTAATAGTTAATTGGGATTAGATTTTGATTATTAAGAGAGGAATTAAGGAGATTATGTTTAAATGGAAAGGGGGATTAAAAACATATGTTGTTAGTTAGGTCTGTTAATTGTTACAACTTTTGTTGCTTAATAAGGAGAGCTGGATCTATAGAAAATGAAGTATGGAATACCAATTTATTTGGTAGCATTTTAAGAGACAGTGATAAATTGTTAATGTTGTATATACATGCTCGGGATGAAGGGGAAATTTATTTTTATTTTTATTTTGGGGATTTTTTTTTCTTTACTGTGCACTTTCTTATATTATTTTTAATATAATTTTGTATTAGGTTTTCTATATTAGTTTTATTTGTTCTATATAATCTTTAATAAAATTATTGGGGGGGGGAAAACTAATAATTGTGCAAAGGAAAACCATTGACATGTATATCCTTCTAATGTCAAGTCATCTCTTGATTTCATTTTGAATTCTCCCTGGGAAAATTCTAATATATCACCAGAAGTAAACCATTTATGTTTAGTTCTAATTTCTCTTCTATAATATGCTTCTTGTGGTGAGAACCACAGAGGTGTTTTTGGACACAATCTGTATTTATATCTATCCCATATTCTCAATATCACTCTGCCTTTTAAGATCAACCATCAACAGTAAAGGAACAAATAGCAAGAAATCAGATGGAGACTTCTACTTGGTACAGCAGCCATTAAGGCCTTGAAATATATATTCAAATGCCATGATGTATCTATACCTACAAAGATCAGAACCATGTTTTGCTTGTAACAATGTAGGGAGGCAAAAGTTGGACTTTTGGATTTAGAAGAAGCAGGGTAGAAAAAATATAGATGCTTTCAAGTTGGTGTTAGAGAAGATTCCTGATAAGACCATGGATGGCCAATAAAACAAAGAAATCATAGAACAAATCATTACAGATTTGTCACTCAAGGCACAGGCTCATATATAATGCAGGGAAAGGTGGGAGAAGAGAGAAAGAAAGAAAGAAAGAAAGAAAGAAAGAAAGAAAGAAAGAAAGAAAGAAAGAAAGAAAGAAAGAAAGAAAGAAAGAAAGAAAGAAAGAAAGAAAGAAAGAAAGAAAAAAAGAAAAAAAGAAAAAAAGAAAAAAAGAAAAAAAGAGACCAGAAATAATTATAGAGACAATGGGTAGATTGTTGGAAGACCTGAAGGAACAGGTTGAGGATAACCATCCTTGCAAAAATCTATCTATGTAATCATGAAGAACTGACTGACTTGATGCCTCATAACTATCATAATTAGTAAAAATCCAGAGCTAATGTATTTAAATATCAGTCTGGCCAACACTGAAAGTTAATCTCATGCAAATTCATCTCATAATAAGTCTTGGTTTTTTACTTGATTTGCTATTCCTCTCCCTAAATTTTACTTCAAATTTGGCTCAAGCTTTGTGCAGCCTCATACTCTGGAGAAACCATGAAGCCAAAGATATACTGTAATTTGCACCAAGCAATTAGTCCTATAGTGAAGCTGGCATCCTTGTTTAGTAGAAGATGAGCAGTCCAGTTTGGTGGGCTGACAGAAACCCCTGTCAAGAGACCCCCTTCCATGAACTCTTTGCTCAGCAAATCTGGACCGCAGTACAAAATAAAATGAGATTAAGGTCACCAAAGACTTACATACATTTACATAACCACTTGTTTGTTTTTGTAAAACAAAGATAGTTGTAACAGCTATCTTATAATAACACATTGGCCCTTACATCGAAACCTTTTACTAAACAAAGAAGTGTAGAAATCCTACCAATGTCCATTATCTATGTCTACACTTTACTATGTATATCATATCTTCTGTATTATGTCCTTTTAACTTGTATTTTTCTTCATTAATATCCCTTTTCAATTTTATACTAGAATATGTATTTTCCCTGATTCTGCTTTCAGTAGCATTTCCTATCTGATGCTTCTTGATTTCAATCTTTTCCCCTTTAAAAATCTTCTTTCTTGTTGTTTCTTTCAGAAGAAACTACTTAAACTAGAAGAATTAGGAACTGGGGCAGTATTAAGTTAATAGTGCTGATTAAGTCACCAATCAATCATACTTTAGTTAAAATAGAAACATTGCTGATTCTTTTTGCTGAGAGTTAGTTCTTGCCTGAAATCTAATAGCCTATTGGCTTTGTCTATTGCAGTTAATCTCACAGTGGTAATATTGGCCATGCAAGTGAATACAGAAGAGGGTGGAATAGCTTTGATGTGATGGATAAAGCATCAAATAAAATCCCCATCCTAACAACAGTGGGAATTGTTAGGCACTCTCACACATGTTGTTAAAGATAGCCTACAGCTAAAATAAGAGGCTGCATTCCAGCTTGGAAATGACAAAGGAAAAGCTTCACCATTATTGAAACCAGGCAAGATGTTCCCTGGTGATGTATTTGAAGCTGCTGCAAGCAATTCCCCAGCCCCCACTGACAGTTTCTTCCTTTCCTCAGTTAACACTTGTGAAATTGCAGACATTACATGGGATGGGGGAGAACTAATCTTGAAATATTGGAACTCCTGTGTTCAAAGTTTATGATGTCCTGTTGTTGTTTTATTAAAGTATTATTTTCTCCCTCCTATTAGCCGAAGAAGAAGGAAAAAATAGATTTCTCCTTTCTTTATTTCTGTTTGACAACTTTTTAATGATATCTCAACATCCTGAAGTAAGAATTTGCTTTGTTTTCTTTTTATTTGCTAAATTCCCTAAGGAAAGTATAAAAATGTTCATCACCCATCTAGACAGTCAGAAACAGAAAACAGCAGTTCCTCTGTAATGAAGCAACTTTCCTCTTTTATCTCTTTTGTTTTTGGCTAAGCCAGCTTCAAGGCAGCAGACAAGGACACAAAACTCCTTTTCTTTTTTGCTTTCTAAATTGATCTAGGAATTAAGCAACTTCTTTGTATTTTCTTTTTCTCAGGTTTTCTCCATGAACCCCTTCCCTTTCTTCCTCTTAAAATTGCTATATCCACTGGTTCTCTTACTTTTCCTATAGTGATTTTAGGCCATCATCCATTATACCCTAAATCTGTATATTAGCCTTTATACTATTAACTGTTTAACATTTCATGTTAGCCTATAAACTGTTAATTGTAACTACTAAATACCAATGAAGATTTGAGTCATACACCACTAGTATCCAATAGCATTTAATAAACTATTAATTATTAATTGTTGTTTCACTTCTGAACTTCTAAAAGCAATAAGTCTGTTTAACAACACATCATGCTCAGTCCTAGAAGAATTTGCCCTATGGGATGCCTCAGCTCATTACACATTAAATATAGTAGTATTCACTGCATTTTTTTTTTTCTGCAGTAGAGGCTTATGCTTTTTTTCTTGATTGATTGAGTGTGAGGTTTAATAATGTTTTAGACTAACGTTCAGTCAGAATCGGCCACCTTGTAATTTAAATAAATTATTCAATGTCCTTTACTCTGGAACAATGAAGGATAAGTCTTTTCCTACTTGTCTGTGGTATCTTTTCAGGCATTGGAAGAGTGCTATTTTATCTTTCCTTAGTCTTGTCTTTACAAGATTATTTCTTCAGGAAAAGAACAATTATTTCAATGTCTCTACATAGCACTTTGATTGTGGTTTTTAAAATACACTATTGTCTGGTTTATCGCTTGGATCAGCAATAAACCACTTACGACTGTCAGGTTTTGGTCAAATAAAAAAAGATCAAAGCCAGAAAGCAAAAAGAACAATTTGCCATGCCATATACAAAGATAATCCAGAAATAAGTCAAGGTCACAGGGACCAGATCCAGATATTTGGAGATAGTCTCCAGTTGGGGTTATAAACAACTGAAAGAAGAATTGCAGTTGCTGGGAACCCTGAGCGCCATTAAGCAATAGACTTCAATGTTACAATTAAGGTGTACCCAGGAACATCTTGTTGCTGGTTGCCTGATACTAGGAGAGTACCTCATTCTAGTAGACCCAATCTCTGAGAGTCATTCCATCATGCCTTTTGTACCTCCATCTCAGGACCAGAATCAAATCAAATCTTTATTATAGTCATAGACCAACACAAGGAGGGTGGGGTATAGTCATTAAAATTACAGAGGATACATCAGACTAAAAATAAAAATAATAAAAAAAATGAAAAGCTAGAAGATATAAAAGATATATGACTTTAAAAAAGAAACTATGCATGCATATATATATACACACACACATACAAACAAGAATCTAAAAGAAGGGGTAGGAGCATTGGATGGGTGTGGGGTAGCATAAAAGGTTAGTATGTGGAAGACTATATCTATCAAGTTACAGAGCTGTCAACCTTGTGAGGTAATCCAGACAGGAAGACCGCCCAGATTAACTAAATATACTTTATTGTAAGGTTACATTAACAGAATCTTGCAAGTCTGAAGGTACATTTATCCCCCGTCACCTGAACAGCCCAAGAAAATACTGAGGGTCCCTTCTGAGACATTTGCCCCATCCACATTCCTGTTGCAGCTAAGCTGCCTTTTATCAGACTGTTCCCTGGCTGTGGTTCTTTCTGCTGTCTCCCAAGGTCATTCCCAAGGAAACTCTAATATGGCAAACCATATAAAGAAAGTTTGTTTTTAGCATATTTTAATTAATTAATATTTATCTATTTTAATTAATGTTTATTCTATTTTTACTGTAAATCGTCCAGAGTCACTCCACAGTGAGATGGGCAGTGACAAATTTGAAATATAAATAAATATAAATAAACCAGTTGCTCCTTAAACCTAGTTTATAGCACAGGTCATCATCCAATAAATTTTGAGTGTTGCTGCACAGTACCTGGCAACTGTATATTGTAGCAGGGTTAGTATCTAAAAGCAGCAAGATGGTGTAAAATTGTTCTGTATGCCCTGGGTGTTTATGCAGTAATGGTGAGATGAGGATAGTACAAATGTCTCTGTAGTACTGGCACTGGAGAAGCACATGCTCTATTATTTCTGTATGTCCAAAGTCACAAGGGCATTGTCTTTTCAAGTAAGGAATCATCCCATATTGGCCTTGAGGACAGCTAAGGATGACATTGTACCCGAGTAAAGGCCCTTTGGTGTTCAGGTATTTCAAGCTTAGTTAGGTATTCCATAAGAGAGGCAGAGTACCTGTTGGGTTCACTGGCAATAAACTTGGAGGTTAGGACCAGAAAGACTAATAAGAGTCTAATAACATCCATTATTTTCATTTCAATAGAAGAGAATATGTGTAGCTCAGGGTTGAATTGTGGAGTCCTTGGGGATCTCTGAGCTTAGTTGTTTTCTTGCAAACGTTTCATTACCCAGCTAGGTAACATCTTCACTGCTAGAATGGAGTAGGGTTTCCTCTCTGTTTATATACAGTGGCCTGCCCTGCCAGTATTGGTGGGGGTGGGGGTTTTGCTTTGTTTTAT
>NW_006535939.1:102280-115501 GCF_000186305.1 Python bivittatus
CAGACAGACAGATAGATAGATAGATAGATAGATAGATAGATAGATAGATAGATAGATAGATAGATAGATAGATAGATATTCCTGGGCCACTTACTATGAAGTATAGAAGCAGATAATCCAACCTTTAGTGTGGTGGCAACTAGGGATGCATAGATCAGTTTAAATCTGTTTGGTGTCAGTAATGCTGATTTTCCTATATTATTCTGTTTCTCAGATTTTAAAACTTTTTCAAACACTGCAAAATCCAGACTTGTTATAACAAATTCTAGTTAATAGGTAAAGTCTTGTATGCTAATTTTCCTTTTTTTTAAAGCTCAGGTATTCAAATATGCAATTCTTTTCAACTTTGTTGCCTTAGTATAGGCCTTTTTGTATGGATTTTTTCCAAATACACTTTTTATTAAATACATTTTTTTAAAAAAAGTATGCTTGTGAAGTGTGAGAGTCCATTCATACCATTCTACTCCTATAAAAATTAGTAGAAAGTTTATTTTGTATACAAATTTCAATATATATTCTGTTCTTTTGCTTTAGATTTCAAAAATGCTCTTTCATCTTGCTGTTATCAGCTGTTACTGAACACTTCACTGGAACTTATATAACTGAACATAACATTACAGGAGAAACAGAAATAAGTTTTTTTGGGGGAAAAACCTTCTCAGGATGTGTAAGAGGAAATCCCCCAACTTCATCAAAATTGCAATTTTGTTTAATTGATCTGTTGGACTAATTTAAAATGTAGTAGAAAATTCTGTTTGTAACTGCATTGTTTCCTTGTTTCTTTTCCTTGTTCTTTCTGAGAATGTTTAAGCTTCTTAATGAAAAGCAATGGGTTGTTCCAAAATAAGTCTCTCTCTTCCAACTCAGAAATCAACTTTCTGGTGCTGTGTAATGCCAGGTGTTCTTTCTTTACTCTGAAGTGAATTAATATGCATGTATATATAATCAGTAATTAATATTTGGTGTGATTAAATTCGTATCTCAGTTGAAGTAGTTGTAATTCACTTAGCATCACTTTTTGTTGTTTTTGTTGTTTGCAAATCTATCTTGTTCCCTTTTCATGCATTTTTTTTTTTTTTTTAAGAAGTGAGTTCTTTGGACTTCAGTGGAATTCAATTAGGGCTATCAGATTTGGACTACTAGATGTGATGGAGCTAGTATGCATGTTCAACAATTTAGCTCTACTTGTGTATAGTAAACACAAGTAGTATTCCTAAGCAAACATGGGTAGATTTGCAGTTAGATTACATTAGATTATATTAATACTGGATTGGTTATACAAAGATGTATGTGTGCATGTGTGCATAGGAACAACTGTGGGTTGTGCCCCATTCTGAAATAATGAAGGGTAAAGTAGCTGTTGAGAAAGTAATATTTGAATACTTTACAGATGTCATTAAAAAAAAAAAAAGCTATTAATTGTTCATTTGGCCTGTAACAAATATTAATAATATTAACTTTTTGGGGGGTTTGTTTTTTAAAGCTATTTTGTGGCGATTCTTTTATTTTTTTAAAGCCCAGTTATATGACAGCACCTAAATGTTATTGTTGCATCAGAATCTTCATAGGTAGGGTGTCAATTGACCCCTCAGAACTAAGCAAGATCAAACCAATTAATATTTGAATGGGAGACCACTAGGGCTGTAGGCTAGACTGAGACGCTGACCCCTCCCCCCCAAAAAAAATCTAGGAAGAAAGTAAATTGAAGCAAAGCACTTCCATTTTGTAGCAGGCAAAGTAACATGGTTATGATCTTGGAGTAAATCTCAACTCAAGGAAGTGTTTATCTTTATTTAGTTAATGACTTTTTCTTGTTTATTTGGTTATTGTTATTGTCCCCATTTTCTTTGGGGGAGGGTAATTATCTTTGCCCAGTGAGTGAAAGTTGCTATACTGCTATTTTTGTCTCATACTATTTTGTGTTTTTTTTTCAAAATGCTACTCTTGCAAAGAATTCTCTGAGAATAAGTAAGAGTACTATAAATAAGCATGAAAAGAAAGAATTTTTTTAGGTTTATTTCCTAAATTTCAGCAGAAATAATATATTGCTTAAAAACCATGCTAATTTCCTTAAATAGTAGCAAGATATTTCTCTAACATGAATTGCTTGTGTGAAATAACAATAAAAAAAAAAACATTTATAAGAAATTTCTTTTCAAGGATTTTAAATAGAATATTTATTCAGTTCTTGCTGCATGGCAGAAGCACACACTCCTTAAAATTAGAACACATTTGTAATGGCTTTGGAGTACTGAAGACATATAATAGAGAACAAAAATCCAGATAATTTATACTAGCTTTTCCAAGCATGAAACTTATCTATGAATGGTTTTAATGCCTTCTTTCCTTTCAGTCCTATCTTGGATAAATTATTCATTTACCCCTTGTTAGTGAAATATGCATATTTTATAGCACTTTAAACAATTAACACTCATTGTGTGCCATCCAAAATGTTTTCCTAAAACAGCTCAAAATACCTCAGGAGGCAGTACTGAGCCTCTAATGGTGTTGCTACTTCATGGCTTCAAGTAGCAGTGTTGTCCAAACTTGGCCACTTTAAGATGAGTGGACATGCTGGCTGGGGAATTCTGGGAGTTGAAGTCCACTCATCTTAAAGTGGCCAAGTTTGGACAACACTGAAGTAGCAGATCCATATCAGCCAGGGAAACATAATGATGGATGAAAATGTTATGCTTCTATGTGCCGCAATTAATTAAAAATTGGAGAGACCTTATTTTAAACTGAAGAAGAACTAATAGGCTGCCATCCCAACATCTTTGAAGTCTATCTTTGGCATGCAAAGGAAGTTGAGGAATGTGAAATTCCTTCACCATCACAAAGACAATCTAGTCAAAGCTGTTACTTTTAAATAATGGCATTAACAGTCTTAAATGGATTCAGAGGTGGAGTAATTTCTTTGTTATCCTGGCTGCCTCTCTCTTCTACAAAGCTTGAGGGTTCCTACTGCAGCACAAACTTGTATCCAACCAATACTCTCTCCTGTTGTCATTTCAGAATATAGCTGTGTAGCTGTTACTAATTTTTTCAGCTAGGCAACAGCGGCAGGGACCTTCATTGTCTTCCAAAATATCAAACGGCTTCTGGAGCATGTGGCACACAAACCATAATTCAGTTAAGGTGGATGATCCCTACTGCCCATCTCTACTCTATTATAATAATACAAGCATTCATGCATTTGTAATAGATCTCAATCATATTATTTTTACTATATAATAGCAAACTCATTTTTATATTAAAAAAAGAATATCTTCACCAAAAGATATGGTACAATTAGGTCACAATACATTAGATTTTAAATTGTTCAGGCCACATTTTTTTCCCTTTTATATTAAAAACTGGTATTATATTAAAGCCAAGAAAGCCTTTAGGCCAGTGTTTTTAAAATTTGGCAACTTTAAGATGTGTGGACTTCAACTCACACATATTAAATTTGTCAACTTTGAAAAATACTGCTTTATGTCTGCCTGTTTGGTCTGAAGCAATGTATTTTTTCCTGGGCCAGACTGACTTGCTGGAATTTTCTGTATATTAACCAGGCTTTAGGAAGAGGATCTAGATATATAGTATATATGTATAATATGTTGTATTTCTTTCTAATGACCTGCATCCCACCAATTAGGGTGTGGAAGCCAGCCAAAAGACTGAGTGTAAAAAAGAACACTTGAAAGGAGCTGCTATAATTACTGTGACTGTACCTAAAGCACGCAGCCATAGAAAAGGTGGCAAGTCACCAACGATATTGTAATATGTGATGCATAATGATATTTTGGGGAAGATACTCTGTGGACTTCACTTCAATCTATGACTTAATTCACATTAATTAACATTTAAGCTTCAGTCCTACATGCCAGCTTTTCCTTGCCTGAACATTACCAAATGTGTTGCAGGTTACAATTCCCTGTAAATATCTTTGAATATATGAGGAATGCTACCTCCTTTTTTGTATCATTTTTTTTTTAGTAATGATGGCAATGGCTTTAAAATTAGATTAAACATTTTATTAAACATTTGGTAATATATATTATTTGTACCTTTACAATCATCAAACCATTTAAAACCATTAAACCATTACATGGTTAAGCAATGTTTGTCTCTTTAGGTCTGTTATATTCAAACAATTTTCCTTTTCTTATTTCTACTGCCTTTCAGTGATGATATTTATATTTCCTGTTTCCTAGATAATAATTCCAAAAGTTTCATAAAAGGGTAAAGGGCTATAAAAGTACTGGAAAGTGTCTATAGTTTATATTTCACAGGGTGAACAAAGAGGACACCCCACCAGATTTGTTAAGGGTGCTATATTATGTGTCCTTAGAAAAACCTTTGAAATACTGAGTACATTTACTAGATGACCCAAGAGGCTTCTGCAGACTTATTATCTGCAGGTCCAGGGTTTTTTTCCTTGTAGCATGACATGATTGCTGTTATTGCGACAGGAAAATTACCTTTTTTGTCCTGTAAATCTCAGTTGTAATAGAACAGTCTTACAGACACTTCAGTTCTAAAATGACATGGCAAGTGTGATAAGGAAAACAATGAACAAATAAAAAGTTGGAGACTGAGAGCAAATACCTCTCAAACAAAAGGACAAATTGCTCTGATAACCTGTACTGACACTGAACAATATACCTCATTTGTTGTGTTGATCAGGGAATGTCTCCCTACTTTCTTAGCCCATTGTCAGGGTTGTGAAAGTATTATAGAAATAAATCTTTATATTCTTGGTTAGCTTGGAGGTATTCTTTAAAAAGTAGAATTTAAGCAATAGCAATCAGAACAATCTCTCTCTCTCTCTCTCTCTCTCTCTCTCTCTCGCACACACACACACACACACACACACACACACTTTTTGTTGCCAATTTTTTGTTTATTCTGTTTTGTTTTTCAGGAAGCAGCCATTGTCATATTTCTATTCAAAGTGGTCCTGGAAGGAGATTCATAAGTCTTGAACTTCTATCTGGATTCTTGGATAAAATTTCAAAGGCAGTGTGCTGTCTGCATATCCTAAAAAGCAACACTACATTTTCTTGTAGCACGTCCAAGCCTGAAAGGCTCCTTTTGAACAGCTTGCATTGTTTCTATCTTCTAGATACCTATGGGTTGAAGACATATATTCCAGAACATCTTAACAGTTGAACATAATGTAAAATAAGGTTAAAAAGGAATGGTACATTTAAACATGTACAAAGTAAATCTGCTGCCACCATAAAATAATCCTCAACCTAGTACTCCATAGAAATGCTGGACCAGTTGGCTTCTGCTGTGAGTCATGGCTTACTGAAGATAACTTTGTAAATGACTGCTATATAGAATGAAAGACTGGTGAGTAGACCAGTCCTTCAAAGCTCTCTGGAGAAGGGGAGAGGGGGAGATCATCCACAAATGCTCTGAATGGCAGCTCCTCATGAGGAGAACATAAAACAGTGGTCTCCTCCAGCTTTGAGTGCTAGGAGCTAAGGGAATGACATCTTTGCTCTCAGCAGTGATGGGGCCTTTAATAAGGACACTAAGCCAGATGAATTCACTTTCTAATCACATTCGGAAATGTTCAATTTAACCATTTTATGGATATTAGAGACCTTGAAAATGCGCTTAATTTGACACCTTCCGAGTTTCACTTTTTTCTTTGGATTTAAGAAATTTTAAACAGAGACTTAAAATTTAAAATAATATACAATTGGCAAAAAGCACACAAAAAAAGGGGATTTTCATTTAAGAAAGTTTTAAATGGATTGGAACACCAAGAAATTTGGAATGTTGGTTATTTTTGCTATAGGATTTGGAAAACAAGTATATAATTAAGTAATATACTCATGGGAAACAACTGAACTAAACTGAACTAAACCCATATTAAGAACTGAGGCTTGATGAAAGTTGCAAATTGACGCTAGAGGGAACTAAAGGACCAGGCAGAAAAGAGTTAAAATCACTAAGCTGGCAATAATCTTTTCTTATCTTAAACAGTTTTTTGATAACTGGACTTAAATATTAATAACTAAAATCTCAAAAAGGATACAGATTTCAATGGATAAATTTTTAAAAGATGAGAAAATTTTTAAAAAACTTTTACTTGACATAAACATTATAGAGTTTGAAGACATGGAAGGCAACAAAATTGAAATCACTAATATGGGAATACAAAAGACAAATCAAGAAAAGGTTCTGGACATGGAAGAGTTGCTACTAGAAATCCTGGACAATGCCTCTTTATGGGATTTACAAAGTAGGCTGGTAAAAGCTTTTAAAACCCCTCTTGAATGCCAAAGATTGATGAAAGATCTAATCCTGCAATGCCATTGGAATGATCTAAAGGTTAAGATTGTGAAGAACAAAAAGTAGGAATATAAAATTGGACTATTTGATCAGGGATAAATTATTTGTTTGATATTTCTGGTAACTCCTAATGGACTTTTTTGCTGAACCAGGGCTGAAAAATTATTTTTGGACTGCATATATAAAATTTAGGCTATGGGTAGAAGATCATCATCATCATCATCATCATCATCATCATCATCATCACCATCATCTTTAAAAGAATTATTACATGAACTTATGCTCAGTGTGATGAAGGTTGGAAGCTTCTTTGTTATTGTCTTTGTTGCCTTTTTCTTTTTCTTTTCTACTTTTTTCTTTTCCTTTTGTTTTTCATTTTTCTGCACCTTCTCAACTTTTCTTTTCCTTTTTTTCTTTTAATTCAGTTCACATTAGTTTTTACTATGTTTATTAAACATTTCAATAAAATTATTTTAAAAAATGCTGGGACAGTTAATAAACAGAATTGTCATGGAGGTATACCTAAAGGTTCAAAGGATTTTATTGAAAGACGCAAGCAAAACAATATGCCAGTTTTTTACCCTTTTTTATTTAAACTGTGGGTAAAACATAGCACAGTTTGATTTCTTCAGACTCAAGCTTTGCAAGTACAATTTATAGCTTCTAATACTGACATAAATGATACCGTACTTCAAGTATGACAGTGTTCCAAAAGTGCGAGTGAGAACTTTAAACTTTTAGTTAACTCTAAAAATGAATTTATTTGCAGATTATTATGTAATCTTATCATATGCATGCTCTATTCTAATTCCATCCCTGCCTATGCTTCCTGTAGAATTTATAATTCTAGAGTTAAAGAAAGGCTTACAGATATAAATGACAATGTTTTCTCTTTTTCTGGTTCAAACCAAAGAACTGGTAGCTGGTCTTGCCTAGCTGGTGATCCATTGACAATATTTGGTTGCCCTTTCTTCTGTCATGTATAATTCCAACAAAGGTCATCTGTGAATTTTACATAGCATGGGTCTCCTAGCCTTCTCTACCTTGAAGGGCTGACAGTGAGGTCAGGATGGTGTCATAATGAGGTGAATACAAGGGCATACTTGAGTTAAACAAAGGGATTTTAGAATGCATTTTGTTAAGATAGTACTTTTCCTAGGTGTCCTGGCTTCTTAACACTTCTCTTATTTGAATCTGTATTGTGTCTAAGTGTTTTATAGCTGAGTGAGCAGTTTATTTTCTTTTGAGTAAGTGCCTTTAAAGGAGGGGCAATTTATTTGCCTACCCTCACACTATTTTCTTCAGTTGAGTGTCTAATTGATTTGTAGCTCATCTGAGCACTTTAGTTTCCCTGGAAAATGTATTTGGCTAAGGGGCTTTTTAGTTTTACCTCCCAAATTCGACTTCATTATGTATTATAATGTTCTAGTTTGGCTTTAGATCCCACAGGCTTGCACATAATTTGGCTTGCAAATATTTCTATATTTAAAAGTGGAATATAAAAGGCAATATTTAGTAAACTTATGTATATTTTCCATTCAACACTAGATATATTTTCTCAAATGTACTGTATGTCTCAAGCAATCCTTTGCACAAGGATACAACCTTCATCCAAGATTAGAGCTTTATAGGTCAGCCAGATTTAATTAGTAGACATTTTTCATAATTAATGTTTATAAAGTTACTTGGATTACTCCTCCTCTTACCAAAAACAAAACAAACAAACAAAAACAAGCCATACATTTGTGTTTTCTAAAACATGGCAGAATTTTATGCAACCTTCAGATTTTAGTACATTGTACAAATGTTCAGTGTCTAAAGCAAAGAGTCTAATGTCTAAAGACTCTCTCTGATCTTTAACTTTTCATTAAAGGGTTCAGAATCCTACAGTTATTTTCCCCCTCCTAACTGGAATTTTTCATAGACTGTATAATGAAAAGAAACATTATTCATCTATCAAGAGGCTTAATTAATAAAATGACTCTGTCGGATCAAACGAGTAGACTGTGGTTCATAAAAGTTTATCTAATGGAAAACAGCCCCTCAGAAAGAATGGAGAAAAACTGAAAGCAGTTCATGCAGATATGCCAGGAGCGAAAAAAAGCTTTTGCAACCTCTAATTTGAGTAGTAAAATAACATGTTGATTGATATTATTCTAATTTTCTGTAACAGAATTAGTCATATGTTAGCATTCTGTAGGTAATGATAGAGAAGGTAGGTACAATCCTCCAATCTGTTCATGCAGCTGAATATTTTTGTTGTATCATGCTGCTCATATTTCTTTATCCCTGTTGATACCTTTCTCTTTAATCCTATTTATTAAGTTTAGAATTTTTTTTTTAAAAAAAAGAGTTAGTGTTAGTCAATTGATTTTCTATGTCCACTTCTAGTGGAATTCTTATCCATTTCAACCAGGTTGTTTGCAGAAATCTTGGATTATATATCTTTTTTGCTACTTTTTATTACACAATTGTTCAAGAAAGGACACACATTCTCTTACTATTTTATTTCTGCTATTCTGATTCACATTATACAGTATATAACATTATAAAAAATAGTATTTGTCTTCTTCCAAATAGTACAAGGTGGGGACAAGTATTTCTAAACTACAACCTCTAGCATGCATATTGAGGCTGCTGGGAACTATTATTCAGTAGCATCTAGACTATATACTGAATATAGATTCCCATACTGAAAATACAAGCAACTTCGCCACAAATTCTGAATCAGGAGTATGTGGCATATATCTGGCTACCAGATTAATCCTGTATCTCTTGAATATGTGACAAGAAAAACTGTGCCACAAGAAAGAATGTGACATATTGTGCTGACAATCTTAATGTGTTGTAGGGGAGGCAATAAGAGAAGGTACAGATGAAAGAATCATCTCCCTTTTCATGACATTAAGATGATGGATTGAGAGGCCCCACCTTTATTGGTGACAACTACAAAGGATTGGGGCAACACAGAGCCCAGAGCCTCTAACCTGCTGGCCAAGTACTCTCTAGCCACCCTGCTGAATAAATCAGGAAGCAACAGATTTGTGAGCTCTATCTTAGCATAGTGTGCCATTATAGTGTGTAGAGATATACAAAACATTCCAACTTCAAAATATTCTGACCTTGAAACAGCAACTGTTCTTAGTGTGACACCAAATATATGAGTTTTTTTCCAAATGTAAAACAAACCCAGATTAATTAGAATGTTTTATTATTTATTACAATTATTTTATGTTGCATACTCGTGAGTCTGGATGGCTTAGGAAGAGGAAGATCTCAAGATGAATAAAGGTAAAGGAGAGAATGAGATATTGCCCTTTAATATTTTTTTGCCAGCTGGCGTTTCAGGCTGAATGGCTCAGATTGTCCCCTTTTTGGCTTCTTGAGAAATTGCCAAGATAGTAGTCAGAAACCAAATTCTGGCTATCCTCTGACTGTATTTATCATAGCCATGCTCACATTACACCTGGTTCTGTGAATTTGCTCTGGGTCTATTCCAAACACTATAATATAATTGTATCTGCTCTCTGTTTGATATGTAGGCCTTCCTTAAGCAGCCAAAGTTATAATGGAGCAAATCCATCTAGCTCTGATATTGTACAGTATCCTCCTACAGAGAGTCTCATTATATTTTACCATTATTACTTCCCCTGCTGATGAATGGTCACAGAACATGTTGCTGAGGTAGTTTGCTTAGAGCGAGGTGGAAAGCATAGGCATCCAATAAAAGCTACAATTATATTAATTGCATAATTCATAGAAATTTGTTCAATGACATAATGATTTAACTTGTCTCCTCCCCCTTTTCTCCTGTGGATGACAACGGTGAGAACAAAACCCCAGTGAGCCATTCCATTACTGAAGGCTCTATACTTCTTTCTTCCTTCTTTTGCCCCTTCTTCATTGCTTTTCTGCTCTTTCTCATATCTTCCTTACTTTCAGGTTCTTATATAGAGAAAATACAAATTTACATTACCATCCATATAGGATATGCTCTGTTATTTTCTGTAGCAAGATGCTAGCTATGCACATTATTAATATCTCTCATGACAGGCCTGAGACAACAGTTACTATTTACCATTTCAATTCAAGATTATGATTCTGAGATTTTTTTTCCCACATAGCAGTGTTCAGTGCTCAGTTATCTAAAGAAATGCATGAATTTATACTGCTAAAAAATTCTGAGTTCCCACGTATGTTACAGTTTAAATAATTTCAACCTAGCTTTTGACTGTGCTAGAATGAAACTAATCAGCCAATACATTTTTAAGCACATATAAATATACCCTTGTCAAGCTCAACTACCACTAAATGGAATTGCATTCATTTAGTTTTCTTGGCAGTATTATGGAAGTGGTCTGCCACTGGCCTTTTCTAGATGCTTTTAAACTTCCCCGTCTAGCAAACGGACCAGGAATGTTCTTGTGGCACCCCATTCAAGCAGTAAGCAGGGCTGACCATGCTTAACTTCTGAAATCAGTCAAGCTAGCTCTAGAATGATGCTGCACTTGCTGAAAGTGACTGTGGACAAGTCATTGTATTTTGCAGCTTTCCAGTAAGACTGCAGTAATATTTGGTGATTGACTGCACCTAAGCTGCGATCTAATGAACAAAAGACTCAGTGGAACTTATATTTTCAAAAAAGGATATATAACCAAGCTCTTAATGACAAAAGAGGTTTTGTAGTATATAAATATAAAGAACAAATGGATACAAACTGGTTCAAGTTAAATAAAAATATTGAATACTAAAAGCCTGACAATTCAGCCTCCTACATATAAGTTTATTGGATGCTATAAAAAAAATTCCTGTTTTGACCCAAGGATATTAAACAATCCTAAGTAGTCTATATGAAGGTCAGTCCACTGCAAAGATATAAAGAAGTAGGTTAAAATCCAGTCTAGCAATAAATTTTTCACTGCATTCAAAAGGAATCCAGGAAAAAGTATGGTCACGAAGAGAACAAAAGTCAGAGTCCAGGTGATTGGAGAAAGATCAGGGTTTCTAAACAAGAATTAGACAGGTGGGTAGTTGCAAACATTATTTCCGGCTATTTACTTGGCAAGGAGTACGTCTATATATGTCCCAGATGGTCGAAGGTCTCCCAGATACAGCTAGTGTAAATCAGCTTGCAGTTGGGACCCATTACTCCTATAGAGCCTGCTGAACCTGCATATGATGGTAACTTTACTTTTTGGGGATAAAACCCTGTAATTCTAGTTCAGACTGCAGATTATCTGATTTCAGATCTATAGTAGAGTCTGAGTCCCAGAGAAATTCTGCAATCTTAACTATTAGGTTCTTTCTCCTGCAAAAGTTTGACCCGGACATCATATACACCACTTATTTATTTATTTATTTAAATTTATTGGCAATCCAATTCCAGTGGTCTGTACAAATAATGTTGATAATTGCATATGTGTACGTATGTATGTATGTATGCATGTGTATGTATGTGTATACATGCATACACACACATATACAGGATCACAAATCACAATGCTTAACTGATTGAACAAATAAAATATTTACATAATAGCTGTTTCTAGCTGAAATAGAACAATGATGCACAATATATTCCCATAAAATAGATGAAATAAATTGTTTCTGTTTCCATCAGCATAGACTGTAATGCAGAAGACTTAAAAGACAACTGTGGGCTCAGAAACTATTTCCTCATATCAGAAAGTGTAAGAGACATCTATTAACTGCCTTTAATGAAGTTCTCTGATATCAAGGTGCAACAGAATAGAACTTTAACTGATATAGACTTTTATTCACTTATATGAATAGAATTAGTTAATAGTAAAAGTAGGTTTTGTTTTTGTTTTTGTTTTTTGTTTTTAACATGCATTCATTATCTGCAAATACTTTAGGAGAGGAGAAAAAAACTTTTTACCCAGTCTTTGATACAGACTTATCTTTTTTATCTTTCTTTCACACTATCTTCCACACCACTTTTTTATCTTTGTCTTTTTGTGAAGAATAATGATAGATACAATTCACAACAGGGAAAAAAAGAATTTGGGGGAAAAAAACAGCATAGAAATTATTTGAATGATGATACATCACAAGATACAGGTAGTTCTCATTCATCGATCAAAATTGGGACTGGCAACTTGGTCGTTAAGTGAAGCAATCACTAAGTGAAACTGCAGCTGTGCTTGCAATCTTAATCTAGCTTTCCTTTGCTTTACAGATCTGTGAAGGTAAAAAATGACAGCATTGGTCACAGTTACTTTTCTATCACTGTTGTAACTGCAAACAGTCACTAAATGAGACAGTTGCTAAATGAGGAGTACCTGTATATGTATGTATGTCATGGAAAATTCAGGAGTAAAAAGCCCAACACTGAGGAAAAGTATCCAAGCTTTATTGCAATGATAATTGGGTGCCTCCTTTACAAGAAAGAGGGACTCCCAAATAATGGGAAAGGAAAAAAAAATCTAGAAGCTGAGGGCTACAAGGAGGAAATCCTAGAGATCTGATTGCTGGCCACTTCTGGGGAAGCCAGGCAGGTCCTTGTCCATGTACTTGGGGTTATTTCTATTGTTAGGCAAAGCACTCCTTTCAGGAAGGCAGTAGAGCTTGGAAAGTCTATTGTTAAGGAGATGGAATGCTGAAGTAATCAAGTGAGTATCCCTGACTCAGGATGGAACTTTGGGGTTTCTCTATATTGCAATTCTCTTGTAAGAGCTGCCTTACAGAAGCTGTGAACTGGTGAGCAAGGCTTCTATACTTTGATTTAGATGGGATTGCAGGGGGCTTTGAATGGGGTCAGGGAGGATCTATTTGGGTCTGATAGGGTTAGGCAAAGTGAGGAGCTGGTTTTGACCCTGATCATGTCCAAAAGACAGGGAGGAAGGGAGTGTAGCCTCAATTTTGTTTGTTATATCTATTCTTCATATATATATATATATATATATA
>NW_006535940.1:10124-24997 GCF_000186305.1 Python bivittatus
GTGTGGACTTCAACTCCCAGAATTCTGGGAGTTGAAGTCCACACATCTTCAAGTCACCAAGATTGAGGAACCCTGGTCTAAAGGAAATGGCAAAGGTCCAGCTTCTAGCCTAGGCTGTTTTGGACCCTTGCAGATATGGGCCAGAAATGGACCACGTATCACAAATATTTTCCCAGTATTCTTGTGCAATCCCTCAGCATTTCTCTTCCACAGAAATTAACGACAAACCTAGAAACTTGAAAATTTATCAGATTAGCTATTTGAAGAGCCTGATCACTAAATCATGAACTCTGGAAATGCACCCTTCTGAGCCATCAGTGAGCGATCCAGGGACAGTGGGATTTTTGTCCTTTCATCCCATGACAGTGGAAAAGAGGATCTCCCCTGCAGCAGCGGAGACTGTCCTCGATGTTTCTCTCTCACAACATTTTCTCTCCCTCCGCTCCCCAACAGCTGAAGAAATGCCCTGGTTCGATCCCTCTTTGGTTGCTGTTGTCCAGGCTGGAAGAGAAGGTCGGTCAGCTCACCCGGGCCAGAGCCATCTTGGAGAAATCTCGTCTGAAGAATCCCAAGAACCAAGATTTGTGGTAAGGAGGAAATCCTGTGACGGTTTGTGGGAAGCCTTTCCAGAACTCTCTTCCACCTTTCATAACTAAAACCTGGTGCTCCATCTTTCTGTAGGCTGGAATCAGTGCGGTTAGAGTACAGAGCTGGGCTGAAGAACATTGCAAATACTTTGATGGCGAAAGCATTGCAAGAGTGTCCCAATTCAGGTAGGAAAAGCATAATTCTGGTTTTGCACTTTGCTCAACTTACAATTTAATTTGTTTTCTTTTTTTAAGATAAGCATTGCATGTCCAGGAAGCCAGCAATCACTATCATTAGTTTCAGTAAGAGACCTCCTTATCTGATTGCCCCTTGTACTTATGACCCTTTCCTTGCCGAACAAAAGCTGTGATATGAGCGGGTTTTTGGAATATTTCCTGGATTCCGGCACAGGGCGGGGAGTCGGACATGATGACCTTCAACTCTTACTTCCTGTGCTTCGATATTTAAATAGGTCTTGCACAATCTGGGAACGCGAATCCTTCTATGGAGAAGGTTGGCTGCTACATAGGACATGGAAAGCATTGACTTGGAAGCTATTGAACAGTGTATTGCTTTATTTATTTATTACTTCAGTTTGTACAGCCAGCCCATCTCAAATATATGGCTTTGGGCGGCTCACAGCAGAGGCTGTTGATTGACCTGGGAGGGATCACAGATTGAAAGCCCCATGCCAGAAAGGGAGAACTTGAGTCAAGGAACAGTGGGGCCCGAAACAGTGAGAGTGTCTAGTAAGCCGGGCATTTCTTGGCATTGGACAGTATTTTCCTCCACAAAAGAGGCTGAAGTACTTTCTTTGGAATATCATTGGAAAGTGTATGCAGCAATATACTAGCCGAATATTCATAACACAGTTGTGGCGTGGGTTTATTTCACCCTCGATGGATTTAACCCATACGGCTGAGTTCACACAATACTTGAGTCACAAGCGAGTCCACTTCATTTTAGACTAGCATGTTGCTTGAAACCAGTTACTATGGTTCTTGGTCTGTTTTTTTCATCTCCTGTCCTAGTAATCTTCTGTGCTTGTACCTCACTTATTCTTCTGCATTGATTCCCCCTTTTCAGCGTTCTCCCCAGTATGGCTCCAGAATAAATGTTGGGTCTTACGATGCCGCTGAGCTTTTTGATCCAAACCTGGTGAATTCATTCTTCATCATTCATCCTGAGTAGGTTCTTCAGCCACGAAAAAAAGCTTTGACGTTGGGAAAAGGCACTCATGTTTTGGAGTGAGAATTTGAGTAACAAACCAATGTGAAGAGCTCGGAGCAATCTATCAAGGACTTCATTTGAATATCTCCATTATTTTTGTGTGCATGAAAAGCAAATGAACCAATATATGAGGACTGTTTCGTATCCTGTGGAGAACCTGTGAAGAAAACATGGCAGACTATTAATATTCCCACTTTGATTAATGAAAGAAATAGTCATTCTCTTCAGGGAGTTTTTAACTGACTGCTGTTCATTCATCTCTCTAGTTTTCATCTCTTAGCTAGAAAAGGGGAGCAGATCTTCAGCATATTTTAGAATTGCTTGGTCTTTCCTGGATTTAAGTGGTCCACTAATGTCCAGTTTGCAACAGACCTCTGTAGAAACGTCCTTGTTCTGCAAGGAGCTGATCAAACACCTTCCCCATGGAGTGTTTCAGTTTCCTGATTTGTCTTTCTCTGGAAGGTCGTCTTTGGCCTTGTTTGAAGAGATGAGAACTGATACATGAGTTTTGTGTGAGGCTCTGTCTGCTGCAATTAAAATTCCACACCTCAGTGGCTTTCTTCTCATTCCGCTTTGTGGTCTTGGATGATTATTGGCTTGTCCAATGCCAGGAGAGACCTTGGGGCCAATTTTCTGTGCCAAGCACTTCTTGTATTAAACCAGTAAAGGGAGTACATATGTTCAGGTTGACCTAACCTACTGTGACAGTCAGAGTAGTCCACATATGGTGCTTCCTGCAAATATTCTAAGCCAAGTATATCTTGCCTAAAACATTCCCTACACAGCATTGGGTTGGATTCAGAAGTGTAGGAACCTTGTTTTTAAATTGCCTGTGTGGCAGATTCAAGGCAGGCAGGAGTGAGGAGGAGGAAGAGGAGGAGAATTCCCCAAGCTGAAAGCTCCAGGCCCCAGTCACCAAGGGGGTCCAGGTTGTCAGTTTTCACTAGAGACCCACATGCTCCCGGCTCTGCCCCAGGTGATGGGGGGATGGCGTGAATGAGGGGAAGGGGGACACAGCAGCGGCAGGCCCAGTGGCCCCTTGCCACAGAAGAAAGAAAGAAAACCCAAGTTAAGGGGGGGGCATCTGAAAGACCCAGGTGCTCCTGCAGGTGTGAGCTAGGGGAAAAAGGTGGAGTGCCCTGTACCTGTGGCTTTCTCTTCATCCAGCCCTATAGGGAGCTGTCAGCAAGACCTGCTGGCTGGGGAATTCTGGGAATTGAAGTCCACACATCTTAAAATGGCTAAGATTGAGAAACACTGCTCAAGAGGGTTAAGATATTAAGGAATTGGATGTCCCTCTGGGGAAGATCTGCAATTTATTCCTCCTGCTTAGACTGAGCACAGGTTCACATACAAGGCTAAATCAAAGGTCATTTCAACCATAGTTTGTTGAACCAGCCATAGTGGCTAGGTTCATACAACATACTAAGTTTGCTGATCAATGACAGAAATAAACAGGCTTGACTTGATTAGACAGCACATTAAGCCATAAATCATTCCTTTTAAAGTCCCCCGTCTCTTCCCCCTCTACCTCCCTCCCCCAGGGGAGCCAAAAGCTCTGGCCTTTTCATTCTCTTGCCTTCTGGGGGAGTTTAAATGGTCGAATGGGTCCTTTAAGCCTGGCAAAGAATAACGTTATCCCTTAAAAGCTTTTCTGACAATAAGTATGTCCTAATGTGACTGGAGTCAAAAATTCCTCCATGGAATTCTCTTGGTTATAAGGCTTCTTCATTGGCAGTATTAATTTGAGATAGTCCTGGATCAGTTCTGACTTCTGTCTCTTCCGCCTTTTAGGAATTCTGTGGTCGGAAGCCATCTTCTTAGAGGCCAGACCTCAAAGGAAGACAAAGAGCGTGGATGCTCTGAAGAAGTGTGAACACGATCCCCACGTCCTCCTGGCAGTGGCCAAGTAAGTTATGATGCCCGTTTATTTTAAGGAGGCTGAATACACGAAGCAAATATTAATTGGATATACTATCCAGAATCCTCACTGTTCTAAAAAAGGTCTGCTGGAGGTTTTGCTAAAGGCTGAGAGCCGAGGAAGTTGTGTGAAATTACATGAAGCACCAAATGGAGCCTACTCTATTGTACTCTTATTAATATTTGTACCAGCAAACCAGTGCCTGCTCAGTCTTCCATGTTTCAGTTCCTACAGAAAATGTGACCTGCGCTGTGGGTTAGGGACAGATGATAAAAATAAGCACACGCTTAAAATCCATCCCTAGGCTTAATGCTAACGTGTTTGTCAGAGCAGACTTCACTAAATGAAATCAGACTCTGTATGAACAATATGATCAAGAATCTGTCCCTCCCTGGATAGTCTCAGACACCCTTACGGGGAGAACTGCACCCTTCAAAAAAGTCCATTTTCCCCTGGCTGAGAATGAGAAATCCTGGAGGAGCCTTTGGGGACTCACGAATGGACTATAAGGATTTCTTCATCCCCTTTTTCTCTCCTTTTTGGAAATGCTGCATATATCTGATCAGTAGCTCTGAAGGGGCAGACGGACTTTGACACATTATTTTCAGATTCAGGTATTGCTCTGTTCTGTCTTCCCATCCTTAACAAAGCTGCTTTGACTGATCTCCTTAGCTCTCTGTATCTGGCCCCATGCTTTTCCAGGAACCAAGCAGCTGCTAACCTCAGCTGTTCCCCCAAATACCATCCCCTAAGCTTCCGCACAGATTCATTCTAATGACAGACACTAGATGGAAGGAGGCAAGGGGTAATTTCAGACCTCTCCTTTATTGCTTTGCTATTCCTCGGCACCCGTTAGAGTTAACTTGTCTCTTGTTCTCCATGCTAACATGGGACAGAAGGAGTGGAGCTGGGGGTCGGGGGGAGATAGAAAGGCTGTTGACTACTCTGAAGACAAAAGAGAAGTCAGCATGACACCCCTTGGTCGCCGTATAGCAAGCTATCTTTGTTTCTACATTTTCTGTTGATGAACATGAAATAAAATAACAAGGCAGGAGACAGCCCTTTGAAGGGAAAATGCTGCAGGGAAGGGAGGAAAATGTGGGGCAGATTATTTTGAAAGAGGGAATCTGGGGGCACCTTTTCTGACTAACACCTTTTATTAAAAGGCAGTTCACGAAAGCTTCGGTGGGAGGGAAAGTTTTTCTTTGCTGAGAAGAAAACAAGAAGTGCTGGCATATGTTCAGAGACACCCTTGTTATTTTTCTCTTGGCTCGTACCAGACTTTTTGCAATTAAGCCTGCCTGGAACTCCTTGGGCCTTGACGGTGAAATATTAGGGACAATGCGATGGGGTCCTTGGGGTTCTGCCAGGGAGTCACTTTCGCCACTTTCCCTGACACCAGAGCAGCACTCGTGGTCTCTTTCCATTACTTTAATGAGCAGAGGAGCACTGGATGTGCTCCGTGATCCCCTCCCAGGACAGATTGAGTGGAGAAAAGTTCCAGGGAGCCTGGGCATCGTTCCTCCACCCGCACCCTGAGACGTGTCTCTACAATTCGGTAGTTCGCTGTGGCTCTTGCAGGCGCTGAGTGGGTCCTTCAGACTTAATTCCACAGGAAACCATTTTCTGAATGTGGAAAACCATTGCAGTATCTTGGAAAATGTCACGGTGAATTGTGGGGTCTTTTCCTTGGAAAGGAAGCCAGGTTTTAATAGCCCTAGTAAAATTGTCAGCTCAGGAGTGAGCCTCTGCCGTTCTCTAATGAAGATTCTCTTGCTCTGACA
Organism: Python bivittatus; assembly: GCF_000186305.1. Next base: position 15,648 of record NW_006535940.1, read on the forward strand.
AGCGGGCTTTGCTCGGTTCTCTTCTAGGCCTTGTAAAGAGCTTTCAGCAACATCCCAGTACTAAGCCCTACACACTTTGCAAGTAGCATTTTTTTTTCCTTGACAGCTATTGCAGTAACAAGCCCCCCCCCCAGTTATATTTACTAGGCCATAAACATACACGGTGGAACAGTTTGATCTGCCAGACAGCCTTTTTATTAAGTGTCAAGACATGGAAATCCCTGGGTCTTGACTGAGCCTCTGTGCTGGAATGCAAAATTAGTCCCCGTAAAAGAGCAGTGCAGTTGTTTGACTGAAGGACTTCTTTTAAAAGGAAGAGGAAAATTTCAGAATGGGTAACAGGCAGGGAAAGCTGGACACTCAGAATTAAGCCCATGCCCACTGCTTTTGTTAGATTTCCATGTTTAAAGACAATGCTGTATTGGAGGGAGGGAGGAAGGAGAGGAAGTGGGAGGGAGGGAGGTAAAGAAGGAAGAAAGAGGGGAGGGAGGGAGAAGGAAGGAAGGGGAGGGAGGGAGAAAGGAAGGAAGGGAGAGAATAGGAGGGAGGGAGGGAGGAAGAAAAGAGGAAGAAGGAGGGAGGGAGAAGGAAAGAAGGAGAGGGAGGGAGGGAGAAGGAAGGAAGGAGAGGGAGGGAGGGAGAAAGGAAGGAAGGGAGAGGGAAGGAAGGAGGGAGGGAGGGAGGAAGAAAGGAGAGGAAGAGGGAGGGAGGTGATGGAGGGAGGTAAGGAAGGAAGAAAGGAAGGAAGAAAGGAAGGAAAGGGAGGAAGGAAGGAGGGAGGGAGGAGGGAAGAAAGAGGAAGAGGGAGGGAGGAAAGGCAGGAAGGAGGAGAGAAGGAAGGAAGGGTTTGTTTGATTGATTGATTGATTGATTGTAAGATTTATATGGCCGCCCATCTTAAACACAATTCTGGGTGGCTCACAACAACAATAAAGCCCAGTAACTCTAAAATCATAAACCATAAAACAAAAACACAGTGCCTCAATCATCCCCTTGGGATGCCCCACAACCAGCTCCAGATATCCTCATTCCATCCCAGCTCCTGGGTAAAAAGCCAGGTCTTGGTAGCCTTCCGAAAGGCTAAAAGGGATGGGGTATGGGGAGGAGAGGTCATTGGCTGTATTTTGAGAGAAGGTGATAAGTGACTAAAATTGTTCATACTTCTTGCGATGAAGGAGGAAGTCATTTTTTTATATATTTCTTTTCTTTCTCTTTACTATCATCTTATTTTTTCTTTCCTATTTTTCTTTCTATCTTTTTTCTTTTTTTTCTATGTTTTTTAGTTTGTATTAGTTTTTTTTCTTGTAATTGTTTTTATTTTTTATTAAAATTACCATTTAAAAAAAAAACACCAAAAGGCTAAAAGGGTGGGGGCCTGCTGGATCATTGGGGGGAGGTGTTCTATAAGGTAGGGGCAGCCCTGGGAAAGCACATTTGTGAGGTCCCACTAGATGGCAAGATTTCAGGGAAGGGACCTGGATCGTGCCCATCCTATCCGATATACTGGGACAGGCAGATACTCTCAGGGAGAGGTGGTCCCGCAAATAAGGTGGTCCCATGCCATGTAGGGCTTTAAAGGCGATACCAGCACCTTGAATTGCACCTGGAAGGAAACAAGGAGCCAGTGCAGTTTGCGCCACAGAGGTTTAACATAGCCGAACCTAGGAATACCCAATATTACACGTGCCGCTGCGTTCTGGACCAGTTGTAGCTTTCGAGTGGTCTTCAAGGGCGGCCCCATGCAAAGCGCATGGGATCTAATTGTGTTGTAAACTTCACCGGTGTCATTGGTTAACAAAATCCCAGTTGGGCAGCTCCTGTTCATTTCAGTAGGACTTCTAACAAGCCTTTCTGATGTACATGAACAAATTAGACATTTCCAAATTATCATGCCTATTGATCACAGGCCAAGCGTGGGCAAAATATGTATGTTTTCTGTATGTTTAGGGCTGCTTCTGCAGGGGTTGAATTAGGTACTACCAGGGAGATGGGTATTGAGCAAATGAGCTTAGAAGAATCGGTGAAGGATGACACAGAGAAGGCCCATACCTGTTCGGTGTCATTCCTGGATTGAAATTGAAGCAGAGTCCAATTGAACGCATGGCTGGCTGGGGTATTCTGGGAGTTGAAGTCCAGACGTCTTAAAGTTGCCAAGGTTGAGAAACCCTGGTCTAAGGGGCATCTCCATGACTTTTCCTTCTCCATTGGATGTGACTTGTGCTACTCCAGATTCTGACTGTCTTGGTCAGAAAGACGTTCCTGGTCTCCTTAGCTTGCCTTCTCCTCCTTCCTCCTCTGCAGGTTGTTCTGGAGCGAACGTAAAATAACCAAGGCTCGAGAGTGGTTCCATCGGACCGTGAAGATAGATTCTGACCTGGGGGACGCTTGGGCTTTCTTTTATAAATTTGAGCTTCAGCATGGCACTGAGGTGAGGGAATGGTTGATTCACTCAAACGGGAACTTTATGGAGAGACTTTGCTGATTGGGGAAGCGTTAGTGATGGTGGAACAGGCTCAGATTCCTTTTGATTTCCAGAGGAAAGTGAAAATGTTGACTTAAGCTAAGGCAAACATCTGAGCTGCAAAAATCCAGATGAAAGCTAAATGACAGCAAAGAGATATGGAAAACTCAGTCCCTTTGTTTCTATCCAGCGGTCATCCATATTTTTGTGACCCAGATATTATATGCATAATTAAAGCTGCATTCTGGGTATGTTGGTGGTCTAGAATCCTAACTGCCCCATTCTCCAAATCTTCCATAGAGTTCATTTGCAACTCCCAAGTTATTTCCCAGCTCTTGGGCTGTTGAAATCCCTTTTCCCTCACTGATTCCTTTTCCTTATTGCTCAACTGCTCCCTGGGATTGGATCTCTGATCATTAGTCTGTGCTCCCTCCCTAAAGTTCTAGGCAGCTCACAGCAATTCATAAAACATAGTTAAAAAGAAAAGTACCCTTCTCCCAGGTGCCAGACCAATCATCCTTGCAGCTCAACACCCCCCCGCCCCATCCTAGCCAAATGCTTAGGAGAAGATTGAGGTCTTTACAGCCCTCCAGAAGGCTAAAAGGATAGGGGTCCCTCTGATCTCCGGTGGGAGGCTGTTCCAAAGGACTGGGATGGCCACCGAGAAGGCACGCCTTTGAGGTCCCATCAGATGGCAACATTTAAGGGAGGGGACCTGGAGCACACCCACTCACTCTTGGTTAGCTAGAGTGCTTCTTCCTAGCTCTGAAGATTGTTCTGAGGGGGTTGGGCACAGCCGAGCACTGTGGGATAACTTGTGGAAGGTAGATGGGAGTGGATTTGTCCCATTTTGTAGCTGTACCTTCAACGGGCACAGGTGCAGTTGTACATCCTCTTGTTAAAGCAAGAATCTTTAGCAGAACCAGGGTTCTTCAGGAATCTTCTGAATTTCCGAGTAAACCTAACCAGATTGTGTTGCATGTCTCCTGAAGACTTCTTGCGACCTGAATGGTTAAGCCAAGTTTTGTGCCTCCTTTCATCCTGATGCAGGAGCAGCAAGAAGAGGTGAGGAAGCGTTGTGAAAATGCGGAGCCACGCCATGGAGAGCTGTGGTGCGAGGTCTCCAAGGACATCAGCAACTGGCAGAGAAAGATTGGCGAGATCCTGATCCTGGTGGCAGCCAAGATCAAAAACACCTTCTAGAACTTGGGAGGTGTGGAATCAAAGGAGACCTTGGGTTGGACTCTGTCTTCTTGGGTTATCACTCACGCAAAGAGCATGAAAGAGAGAGAAGATGCCGGGGAGCATATTTGCTGCAGCTGTGCCTCCCCGGGCTCTTCCTTGATAGCTGTCGGTCACAAGGATGATGAACTGTGTGGGAGACGCTTCATATAGCAGCTTAGCAATTCTGAAGTGCAGATACCAGGAACTTAACAGTCCTAGTCGAGAGGCAGACGTGCCTCCTGTGCCTAAACTCTCCTGGTGTTTTTTTTTTTTTACCCCAGATTCCCCTGAGAAGCATCTGGCTGGTGGGCCCTCCTAGGGACCTGGCTTTCTAATATTCAGTTTGCCTACCTAATATCGTCTTCTTCCCCTTAAGTACCTGGCTATTTAAAGAGTGCAGTCTATTTTTCTACAAGAAAACCCCAAGTGGTTTAACACCCACTTTTCAGCAGAATTCTGCAGGAATCCTTGACTAGGATTTGTCTTTTGTAAGTGGACCAAGAATGGAATCGGAAAACCAGCAGACCAGTTAGAAAGCTACGAATTTTGAAGTCTGTTGGAAAACCTGGGCAGAGAAACCAGCGGGAGAACAGGCAGCGTTGCTGCTACAGGGAAGTTCACTGTTCATTGAGTTAGGACAGAATCTTGTTGAAATGCTTTTGAAATTAAAATGACGTACTGTTTTAACAGGTTCCCCCCCCTCCCCTTATCTCTGGATGTTTTGTTTTCTCTTTGGAATTTTAAACGATAGTGCTTTCTGATCGGTAGAAGAATTATCACAAAATACAGAATAGGAATCAATGAGAGGGTAGAAAAAGCGTGTTTAACCAACAGATGATTTCGCAGAAGAGCCGATAGCCGTAAAGAGGGAATACCAAATGAAAGGAGAAGTTTATTGGTGGAAGGACGTGGGTGAACTGACAAGATCTCTGCCGCTGTACAGTTGTGTGGGAACGTCCCCTGAATAAACCCTGTTTAAGCTGTTGCCCCTCTCACAGCGAAAGTTTCTTTCCCGGTATATCTGGAGCATTTCCTTTTGAAGAAAACACATTCCTAGCCTAACTCCCCGTCCTGGAGTTCCCTTCCAGATAAAATCTTCCCAGTCCATTAAGGAAAACTGTGTTTGTGTATTAGAATATGTTGGAGTGTTTCTGCATGTCATCCTTGTTTTCGGGAAAAAATTGTCTTAACCGGCAGTGGTTGTACATACAGTAGCATGCTACTATAAAATACAAGTTTGGTCAGGGATTATGCCTGTCTGGCACTGAATTGATTCGGTTCGGATCACTTCATCTTTTAATTCTTCCTCCGGGGGCTAGTGTGGATGTTTTGGATAGGACCCAAAATACAGTTCGGTAGGACGTCCAAGGTGAGCGGAGATGACTGGGGGACTCAAACGTGCATAAACCCGGCACGCTCGCACCCTTTCTAAATCAATGAACATATTTGGAATTGGGAAAGCATATTCTGGAAGCATTCATGGGTCAGAGGGAACGGACAGCCACAGTGGAAGCACCCCTGGGTCAGAAGACATATTGATAGATGGCCTCTGCCACCACTTCTGCCCCCTCTCTCCGCTTCACCAGGACTGAAATGACCACCAGTTTTCTTCTAAGAACGCCCAGGGGATCAGAGGTGGTACAGACAATGAATAGGATGCTGTGGCTGGCTGGCTTTGCAGCAGACTAGCTTTCTGTGTCTTTAAATAGAGATGAAAATAACCTGACGAAATTAAGAAAGCCAGTGGGATGGAGGGAGGGCCGGGGGGGGCCACGGGAGGTGCCTCTGGGGATCCCAGTCCCAGGCACGCACTCGCCTCCCTTCTTCCCAATACACGTTTCCCTTTTCGCACTTGGTGTACCGAGCCACGTATTGAGTTGAGGATGTTAATGCTCCATTCTTCTCTCTCTGTTCAGAGGTCGGCCTAGTAATGCCCCCCCCCAGCTGGCTGAGGATGATGGGGATTGTAGGTCAGGGCATCTAGAAGTCTCCCCGGTTGGGGAAAGCTGCTCTAGGAAAGGGGAGGGCCTGGGAGCGAGCCACACGATGCTCTGGTGGTTCTCTCGAGCGCTGGGTCATTAATGTTCACAAACGTAGAAAAGGTGGACGCTGGGTTGGCTCTTCAGATCGTGCCCCAGGGATGGGGGATTTGGTTCCATTCTTTATTTATCGTTCCAGGTTATATACTGCTCCGGTGGCCAAGATAATACTTTCCTCCTCTGTTTTTCCTCCAGCACAATGGTAGAAATGCCTTCCCTTGTGTAATCTTAAAGCAAGCTAGAGCAATGGTTTCCTCCATGTTGCTTCCTTTGTCTTGGGAAGGCTTCGGGGAATAGGCTCCATTTCAGCCACATTCATTTCCAAGAACTGTGCCAGGGCACGCACTTGTCTGGATGTTGTGCCCCACATTTGGCATAGTAGCTGCCTAACAAACATCGCGGGGTAGACCCAGAGAGTGAAAGGTCTTGACAAGAAGAGGAGAAACACTTCGCAATGCTTCTTTGAGTCTGGGGTGGGCAGCTGTTTACAAACCTAGGCAGTGTTTCCTAACCTAACAGGTTTGAGGGGGAAAACTTGAAAATATGTGGGCGGTATTCAGCAAAATGTCGAGCACGGGCCAAGGTTGGTTTTGCATGAACTAAAGGGATGTAACATGAACACGTGCTTCTTTCTGACATTCTCTTTACTTTGACCTCCTCTCCTTGCATTCTTCTTACTGATTGCCTTAAGGCAGTGTTTCTCAACCATGGTCACTTTAAGAGGTGTGGACTTCAACTCCCAGGATTCTGGCTGGCTGGGAAATCCTGGGAGTTGAAGTGCACACCTCTTAAAGTTGTCCAGGTTGAGAAACATTGCCTTGAGGTAAAGAAGCAGTGTTGTTGGTATTGCCAGCATCGATGCCCCTTTCTACTCTCTGAACCCAATTAATTAACTAGTTAACTAATTTGAACCTCCTGGTGATCAGTTCCTGGACTTCCATTTTGAGATTCAGATTTCTCGGGGGGTTTGCCACCAAGCTACAGCTGTTCCCCATGGTTGCATGACCAGCAGAGCTCACATCTTCAGAAACATGTAAATGTCAGGCTGCAGGAAAGGGATGGGCAGTGACCTGAATTTATCTTTTGCCAAGATTTTGATGCTTGTAAGATTGGGGAGGGGGGAATTGCAGGTGGCTGCTCTGGAGGAGATGGTGAGCAGATGAATCAAGGAGCGAATTGTTCATTGGGTGCAAGGAGTTGGCATATTCAAGTGATGTGATCTATGGAGCCCCAGTAATATGGCAGTTTCTGGAACTCAGGCTATTAAAGAAATTGTACATATGGAAGGGAGACAATGGGTCTGCCTTCCTCTCTGGCCTTCCCTTGTCCTGAATACCTGCACCTGTCTGGAGTACTTCCCAGAAAGGATGGCTAAGGATCTTCAGGAGTTGAAGTCCAACCCACATGGGAGACACCAGGCTGTAGAAAGCAGCCACCCAGAAAAAGATTGCTATTACTTTAAAATTAAGTTGCATCCTCGATCCTTCTTTCCTAGCACAAGGAGGACAACCGGATCCTATCACTAGGCTTCCCTTTTCTCTGTCAGAAAGAACATTTGGGACAACAGCCGTGAAGGAAGCCTATCTTGGCCCAACCCATCACAGGGCCTACATGTGTATCTGTTACTACTTATGTTGACACAGCAGGATTAACTGGACCACTTGCAACCCGGGCTTAGCTTGATGTGTGAATCCAGCCTTTTCAGTTGGCTTATGGTTCAGTTGTAGAAACCAGAAAATGGGTTAATTCCATAACCGAGTAATGTATGTTGTGTGTCAGCCTGTAAGCCAATTTGAGAAGAGTTAGACTGATACATCTGAACTTCACAACGAATTTAATTCATAAAATTGTAGAATTGGAAGAGACCTTCTAGTCAACCCCCCTGCCCAATGCTGGCATCCACTACTGTTTAACACTTCCAACAAAGGAGATTCTACAATCTCCAGAGGTAGCCTGTTCAATATTAAACAATGCCCAAAGGCAATTACAGATTTTTTGTATAGGAGATACCAAAAATATATCTACGAAGCATATAATGCAGACGGCATGGTGATCCATTGCTGCCTTTGTTTAAAGGTTTATCCTACAAGAATCCTAGAGTTGAAAGTGGTCATTTAGATTGGTGCTTCTCAACCTTGGCAACTTTAAGATGTTTGGACTTCAACTTCGGAGTTGAAGTCCAAACATCTTAAAGTTGCCAAGGTTGAGAAACACTGATTAAAATCACTGAATGGAGCCCATACTGAATGCAGGAATCACATTGAAGTGTATCTGACATGGATGTCCAGACACCACCTAAACCCTTTCAGGGACTGGGAGCCCACCGCGTCTCTGGATCATAGGTCCACTGTCAAACTGCTCTTACCATTAGGAGGTTTTTAAAAATGCAATCAGAATCTGCCTTCCTGTGAGCTAAATCCATTACTGTGTGTCCTGCACTTTTGAATACATCCCTTCAATTATTCTTTGTATGATTTAAGTTTTCAGTCTCCCTGATTGTCCTCACTGCCTTTCTGTAAACCTCTCCAGTTTGTTAAAATTCTTAACCGTGATATCCCGAATATGGCACGATACTTGAAGTTAATTTTGACCAAAACTGAATATGTTGCAATCCGTCCCTGTGACTCAAAAACACTTTTGTTGATGCAGTCTAAAGCTGCATTTTTGGGGGGAGCCACATCACACTGTTAACTCTTATTCCATTTGCAGACCATGGTTAGTTCTTTTTCACCAATGCAATAGCAGTCTGGGTATAACCAATGCACATTTGATTTCTCTTTCCTAATTTAAGAATCTCCTCTGGTCTCTGCTGAATTTCATTCTCTTGTTTCCAGCCCATTTCTCCAACCTCTCTAGATTGCTTTGTGGCTTATTATTAACTATCCCATATTAGACCATATTAACACTCTCAAGAAGATTCAAGTGACAGTTGACCACGCTGGCTTCTCTTTTCTGTGGTCTGCCATTGCTTGAGAAGTCCTTAGGTTAGTGTTTTTTAAACCTGGCAATTTTAAGATAGGTGGACTTCAACTCCCAGAATTCCCCAGCCAGTATGCTGGCTGGGGAATCCTGGGAGTTGAAGTCCACCCATCTTAAAAGTTGCCAAGTTTGAAAAACACTGACTTAGATCCATTCTCAGTGAAAGATGCAGCCACTCATGGACACAAGAGGGCACTAGTGAGCTATCTCCAATTTTGTGGTGTCTCCCAACACCAGAGTTTTCTGAACTTCTATTTTTATTTTATATTCCTGGGGTTATAGGTCTCTCCAGTTGTGAATGACTCAGAATGGTGTGCATCCCAACCTCTATAAATAGAGTTAAAAGCCATATAATTAAAAATCACCGATAATATGCAATCTGTCTCTAACACTGGGAACGTTCATCAGAATAACTGAAAATTGTCGGCTAGCAGAGGGAAGAACATTCCAGCCCCCCCCCCCGCAATGTCTGATGGAATAAGCAAGCTTTAAGCCCTTCCTCAAAACCAGGAGGTCATTTAGATATGGGGGGGCGGGGATGCTGTTCCCCAGAAGTGGGGCAGTGATGGGGAAGACTTGCTTCCATGATGCCTGGAGATGGCATTTCCTAAGCTTTGACCTTGACGGAGGGAGCTCATTCGATCAGA
>NW_006535940.1:30999-43025 GCF_000186305.1 Python bivittatus
ATTCCTAAAATTGGGGGGGGGGGATTTTTTATTTCCCTGCCTTGACTTTTATACCTGATTGCCCTGCTTTTTCTTCCTATCTGCAGATTTCCTGTTTGCTTTTGCTTCTCTGAGGAATACATATGCAGCGACACTTCCAGATAAAATGGATTTTGAAGCGAGGGGCTGGTCCCCCCAGGAAGCGGGCTGTGGGTTTATTTAAAACAGCTGAACAGCAGCACCTCCCTTGTAAAGAAATAAAAATAGCTCTACCTGTGAAGCCAGGTACAGTATTACGCAATAGTGGCCACCTTGATTTTGCAATTCTGCCCAGCTGGACGTCACAAGTCTGGAAGAAAGGCTCGGGGCAGAAAAACCCAACTTTTCTGCCTGGTCTTTGGACAGAAAATCCGACTTTCAGGCAGCCGGGAAGAGTCCAGCCGGCGCCCCTTCCATGGCTCCAGACAGACAAGGGGAATTCTGTCCAGGATGGGGCGGGACAGGCTGGGGGTGAAAAAGGGCAGACTGGCAGGTATGTGAAAAACAGGACAAGGAAAGGAAGCGAGAGTCTCTTGGCCCTAACATGGGGGTGGGAAAACTGGACTGAGTACAACTGTCCACAGCCTGACATTAACTCACCTTCCATTGCATTCTTCGTAGGAATGTTGCTGGCTGAACCTTTATTACCAAATGCAAACTTTTAGCGGATGCGGTCACTGCAACTCACGGATGCACAAGGATCTGTGGCACCAGTTCTTAACAACAGACCTGCAATAGGGTTTTCCTCCCTCAGTTGAAGGGGGAGCAATCTGCAGGCTATCTGTGTGCCCCCCCCCCCCCCCGGATTCCAGTTTGCAAAGACCCTCTAGATGAAGCTGTCCACATTTTACAACCCAACAGTTATTCAGCAGTGTGATTTGAGGCTATTTTTAGCCAAATTAAAGGTGGGTATGAATGCAGAAAGTGTTTACTAGGGAGAAGCAAATATATTGATAATGGCTGGGGGCACACCCATATTCACCCATATTCGCTTCTGATTTTAAAATGATTGATTGATTGATTCATTCATTCATTCACTCAAAACATTTATATAGCCGCCCATCTTAAAACAACTCTGGGCGGCTTACAACCACTAAAACAGTATAAGAACAGTATAAAACAATGAAAACAATATAAAACTGTTTATACTGTATAAAAACAGTATAAAAATCTTCTGCCTTCCTCCCTCTTGCCTTTGTAACTGCACCTATACCATTTTCTTAGCAGCATTATAGAGAGGGTTTGGGGGGGGGGGGTTGGCCTTTTTCTAAGATGTTTTTCAGCCTCCCCGTCTAGCCTTGCAGCTCCAACATTCCCTCGTGGTCTCCCATCCAAGTCCTAACGGGAGCCAATCCTGGTGCATTTTGTGATCAGCCAAGGTCACCTGGGTCCTCCCCGCTTCTGAGCTTCGATTCTCTTCTCTTACTGCTACAGGTTAAAAACGTTTGACCGCAACCTCTACAACAGCGGCAGGTCAAGACATACGCTTCTCAAGGTTAAAAAAAGCCTTAAAAAAAAAAAGAGGGAGAGAGATCTAACCACAGCTGCAAAATCACTCCTTATTCCTTTCCGAGGCCAGAGCGCGCGAGAGAAGAGGATGTCGGAAGGTCTAAATACTGAAGTCACCATCTTTGAACGCTATTCCACATGGCGAAGAAAAGTACCCAGGCACATTTCTGGTCCCATCTCCCACGCTGCCTCCTTTCATTTCCTGGTCGGAATATAAAGGTCTTACAAATGTCTTTTCCAGGGCAAAGATCAGCTCATTGTGCAAAACAGTAATTGCCCTGGGTTTGTTTTAATTTAGCAATTCAGTGTGAAGCCTGGGCGTCTTTGCCAACATGGTCAAAGACTGTCCTACGCAGCTTTGGTTGAATGCGGCTGCTCCTTGAACATCTCCCTGTCTTTGACCCTTTGATTGACGCACGGGAATAGCGAGGCTGTCTCAGCCAAAGGCCTTTGTTCTACAAAAAAGGCCGCACACGATTTTAACCTTGGACGCGATTACTGTTGTGCCCCCGAGTGGTGAAAGGGCGATGCTGCTACAAGGCACGGGGAGAAATGGGTTTACACAGCAACATTAAACCCTCACCCTGGTTAACAAAACACGATTCGCGTGTTTTCTTATCAAAGTTTGCAGGAAGGGGGTAAAAGAAGTCAAGATGGCATGGCCACACCATGTGAACAAAGACCCACCCCTTTTTAACACGTGTTGACCATCTTGACTTGGACCATCTTAACTTGAGTTGTTTATCAGCATCTGGAGAGATTCTGCTTCCCACCCATCCTTTTTTAGGTATCTAAATAGTATCTAATTAGCCACCTCCTCCTGTACAGACTGGCTTATAATTTGCAATAACATGATCAGGTCTTGATGAACGAGAGATTCCAAAGTCTTATTTGATGGTAGCATCTGAACATACCCATCAAACTTCCATGGTGGTTTATTGGCCCTCTACAAGGTTGAGACTGTTTTTCTATTTGGTTTTAAAAAATAATTGCACAACGTTCATATTTGTCGGCTGTTGTGATTTTGTGGTACACGAGTTTTATTGTTGGTAATTTGGGGGGTGGGGGGGTCATAAGCACCTACATGTTCATGATCTACAAAGGATTATGTCTCTCTGTCCCCCTTTGGTGGACACATTTGTGGACCCATTTAGTGAGAAAAGTGACCCCCTCTTTTTCCTGCAGAAGAACCAAAGTATCTTTCTCAGGGGGTGAGCTGTTCCCCACTTGCTAGACGGTTGAAAGAGAAATTATAATATATTCTACATTGATGGACTTCCTGAAATGTTTCTCAGCTATCTACCCCGTTTGACTCTAGGCAAGCTTACAGGTGTCAATCTTCAACAAAATCCAAGGCCCCAAAGTCATTAAAAAGAAGCAGCATTAAAAAAAAAAAACCTTAAGAGACTTACGTGAAAAGGAATGCTTGAAGATTTCGTCTTAAGCTGTAACAAGAAGAGAGACAGCCTCAGCTTCAAGGGGAAATTGTCTCGCCACCCCCACCCTTCCAAAAACCAGAAAGTTAAACGCTGATATGAAGAGTGTCTATGTTTACAGAATTTGCAAACGGTGCTGTATTGGACCCAGAGCATGGGTAGACCACATGGGACTAGGCAAGTCATCTGGGTCCTGATCTAGTTTCAAGATCAGAGGAGAGTTACCCGTTTCCCTGTCCCACCTCTGGAGCAGTTGCTGTATGGCGAGAGTACGGTAGGAAGTTGCCCTACTGTGTATTCAATCATATTCTGTCTAGGTAGCATAGCCTGCATCAGACTCCTCCAATACAATGTCCTCCAGATGTCCTTCAACTCCCATGTTCCTCAGCTTGCATGGCCAAAAGGTACAAGGTCCACCACATATGTCAGACGATCAGTTGGGCAACACTACCCAATTGACCATCGCTGTCACCTGCTGCATGGAAAGTGTGTGCATCACCAGTGGGTCTACTCACCCAACATAAGTAACCATGAGCTGAAGTTCAAGAGCTGAAGGCTGCGCTGGCACTCCCTGCTAAACCTGGCTAATGCTAACCTTGGCTAGTATTTTAGTGGCTTCACATGGGAACCCGGTCTTGTAGGTTTCTTCACTGTTCAGTGCTTTGCGTGAACTCAGAAAATGGGTTGATTCATTAGCCGGTTTAAATGGAATGTATGAATTGAATTATAGCCCAGTAACCCTTTAGGGATTGCTCTTTTGAGCTGTACCCCCTTAGCGCACCATTTGTATAACTTCTCTATGGCACAGGGACCATGCTTTCTTGGCCTAGCTATGACTTCATCCCCTTCCCCAGTCCCCCTCACCTCCTGCTTTGAAAGGAGACTGATTGTTTCTCAAGAAGAAAATTACTATTCCTATTCCTATTACTATTATTTAAGCAGAAGAGGGATCCTTGGTGTTCCTTTGTCAGACTGTGGGCCATATTTTATTCCGACAATTAACAAAACAAACTCCGGCCGCCTGGGTCTGTTTGTGATTATTTGCTTAACAATTCCCCAGCCTGGCGCATGGGCGTTCTCTCCCGCGTGGCACGGTGCCAAGTTGTTCAATCCACTTTCCAGAAGCTCTCCTTCCAGAAAGGACTTCTGACTCCGGGCAGGGCGCCTTGAAGCAGAATGTCCTCCCTCTCCCACAGAGCAAAGAGGGCGCCACCGTGTCCTCGCACCAGTCCCCAAGGTGACTCACCAGTGTGGGAACATTTCCTTCTTCTGTAGCCTCCTCTTTATGGCAAGAGGATAGGCAAGCCACAGAAATAGAACCAGACAAGCCCCGTAACACTAAGTGCTGGCCAGCAGGTTTTTCCAGCAGCCCCAAAGCTTTGCCCCCAAGTATGTAAGAGTCCTCTGCCCCCCCACCCCACTTCTCCCCCACATATAGTTTACCAGTTCACAGGAACGGTTGGAGATGGGCGCATTCACCTTCTTTCAAAGCCCAACAAGAGGATCGATCGTAGGGCCAGAAGGCGAGTGGATTGATCTTCCAACTAAGCGTTTTTGAAACAGAGTTTTACAAAGTGTTTCCCAAGAAATCAGGAATATATTATATATGTACACACACACACACACACACACACACACATACTGTAATTTTGGAGGACATCACTATTGTGTGTGCTCTCATTTGGGGTTTGTATGGCTTCATTCCAAACATTGCAAATACAGGGAATGCTGTGAGTCTCCAGCAGGGGTGTCCACCTGCTTTGCATTGTAAAAAGGGAAAAGGCTTTGATTGTGCAGTCATGGCTGCCATCTTGACTTTTTTGACCCTTCCCCCCTGCAGAGGCCCCTGGCCTCCATTAGCTAAGTATTCAGGATGCACTGCACTTCAGCCTCACCTGAGCTCCAGTTTCCAGCCCTAACTCTGGCCAGATGCTCCGGCTGTAAGGCTATCGAACAAAAGTCTGGAATCTGAGGTCCAGCTGCATTGCGATGCCTGCCATCTTGACTCCTTTTATCACACCTTGTGGACACCCCTGTGTCTTACGGCAGAGGCCAACTCCTTTAGAAATGGGTTAGTCTTTCAGAAACCACAAGGCTTCTGAAATATCTTGGCTGCCAAAGGTGAACAAGGCTGACCCTGCTCTTAATGCAACAAAGCGGCTGCTTTGGGTGATAGGTTGGGATGGGGGGTGAATTGGGAGCCCGGCCACCGCCCACTGTCCTTGCGTCCACCCCCAGGAACAGTACAGATACTTAGAGCAGTGCAGAGTGAGGTCTCGTGGTCTCCGCTGGGACACACTGATGCCTATTACGCTGCTGTTTCCCTGACAAAGGGTGAGTAGAGCTACTGTGGTTTTCTCAAAGGGAAGGGTGCGCAGGAGGGTATTCTGGGTGGTGGTGGATCCTCTTCTGATCTCAAGCCTGTTCAAGGCCACCCCGGCGGCCACTCCTCTGGTAATTAAACCTCAATGGAATTCTCTGCTAAATCAAATCCTCAATTCTGCCACCAGGAAACATAAGATAATCCTTTGCAGAGCTCAGAACAATGACATACATGTACGGATCACTTCTCTACCTCTTTCTTCCACACGTCAGAGCTCCTCTGTGGGTAGAAGAGACCCATATATTCAGAGTGATCTAAAAGGCAGAGTTCCCCCACTTTGTAAGAGGAGATTTTTGTCATGGATCCAAAGCTAACCGGCCCAAAATTTAGTAAATCCCATGTTCTGCCCCCTCTCAGTATTGATCAGTGGAACCTCCAAGAGGATGGCTACAAGATGCATCAACTTTCCTCCTTAAGATATGACCCTGCTTGAAATCTATGATTACATTGATTATACTACTGGGAGGAATTTTATTGCTGCTTTACAGGGACAAGTAAAAGACAATCAAACTTTGTTCTTCAATGGCACCTGAAGGTCTCCACCAGCTTGGTCAACACTCAAGGTCTCAAGTGGCTTCTGGATTTTAAAATAAAGCTCATCGTCAAAGCAGAATGTGTCGGGTGGCTGGGCTAAGAACGGTAGTTTTAAAAGCAGCCCAGTGAGATACCCTCCTACAAGGGACACAAAGATTGAGACGCCAAGGCCTACAACTTGAAAAAGAGCCTGCTGCGAGGCAGTCCTTCCCAGGGCATCACCAATAAAGGTTGTCTCCACAGTGACATTTTGTAATGGTGGACTCCGTGCAGGGAAGACTTGGTAAAGCTGGAGCCCATAGGCCTCATCTGGTACTAACAAAATGGCCATGATTCCAGCCATGGCCCCCATGATGCCTGGAAGACCATGAAGGTTGTGGATCCCACACTGATCCTGAATATGCACTTTGGTGGCCAAGAAAGGTGTCATATATTTGAAGCCAAGGATACAGGCTAGAGATGAAAGGATCCCCAGGAGAAATGCTGCAGCTGGAGTAACAGCCATGTCCGCTACTGTGCCAATGGCTACGCCTCCAGCCAACGTGGCATTCTGTAGGTGGCCCATGTTGACTTTGCCCTTCTTCTCCAGGAGGCTGGAGGTAGCAAATGTGGTCAAGACACTAGCACTAAGTGTAATCCAGGTGTGTAACACAGCCCTATGTTGGGCATCACCTGGATGGACAAGGACAGAAATAAAACTGGGCCAGAACACCCACAGGAATATGGCACCCACCAAGGAGAGAAGATCAGAGATATAAGAGGGAGTCTCCTTTGGGTGTCCTGCCTGGAGTCCTGACCGGTACAAAGCAATGGAGGCCCCCAGACCAAAGTAACAAGAAAAGACATGGACTGTTACAGTTCCTCCTATGTCCACTGCTTGGAAGTAGCTCATTGTTAGCCACTCACAGGCTACGTAGAGGGGAACTTCGCAGAAGCCCATGAGAAGAAGCTGGATGGGACTTGTTCGACCCAAGATGGCCCCTGCTGAGATGAGAACAGTCACAGTTGCAAACTCAGCAGTCAGGAAATTATAGAGGCCTAGGTGGATCTTTCCATGGTGGTAGTGGTAGATGAATCCTTGTACAATCAGGGCCCACTGCATGCAAAAATTGGACAAGAGGAAATTGTAGGCAACAGCACTGACCCCGTAGCCTTTCATAAACGCCAGCAGCAACCCGAGGCCCACCAACAACATCAACTGGATGTCTTGGAAGAGAGAGAAGTAGACATAGAGCTGGTTACCAGCTGGGTCAACGTCAGCTGGCTGGCTGGCAGCATCCGTGTGCTGGTCGTACGTTGTGAACAGAACAAAGATGAGCAGGAGAGCTCCTTGAAAGACAAATAGCAAGATGGGCAACCGGCAACGGAGGCTGGTGGAGAAGACTTTGGACATGTTTCACCCAGCAGGTCCAAGACGAACCTGTAAAGAAGCAGCCAGCCAGTGAGGAGAAAAACCCAAACCCAATACTGAGAAGGCCCTCTCAAAGGGTCTTCCAACTTCTGGCTGACTTTGGACTTTTCAAATCAGTAGGCGTGCACACACTAACCAGACCCAACCTTCCAGAGCCAACAGGATCAGTCTGTAAGAAATGCCCCCTCCTTTGGGAAGGCTGGACCAAAGCCTGCCAGTCACTCAGTGTAGCCTACAGCCTTCCAGTGTCCTGGTGGTCTCCCATCCAACGTCCCATCATCATCCTTGCAGGCAAGCCGATGAACATACCAGTGGCAGTGAGGTGCTTTTGCAACATCCCCTCAGCAGAGACCTCAATGAAGAAGGTCCTGCTCAAGCCATTTCCCATAAGGGCTACAAAACATTTCACTGTATTTTAGAAGCACTGGGTTGGTTTAATCGTTTGGGGGACTATTTTAGTTATAGCTGTTTGCTACTTTATGTTAAGTTGTTTTTCTTAATCCGTGTTCAATGTCTGCCATTTCAAATGGCATAAAAGTGGCTTGTAAGTCTTTTAAATGCTTGAGCGAAGGCCTTTGATGGTGCCCTTAGCTAGATGGCTTCTCGTGGAGAGGAGCTACAATGCAGATTTCCGTAGCTAATTCAGGACTGCAAGGTTTTAAGTGGCGTTCCTTTAGGTTGGGTATTATTTCTCCTGGAAGCATGCAACAAAGTTGGGCAGAGACACTGAAGATTTTTTTCCAAAAAAGTCAAGAAACATGGTGAACATCTCTGGAAACAAGAACACACCCAGCTGATCAAACCCTGATGAGAAAATGGCTGGGTTCATACAACTTAAGTCAGGTAAAGACCTGGCAGGTGCATTCCCACTACATTCTAAGCTTGGTTGATTTTTAAACCTCAATTATTCATTTTTCCATTCATTGTATTTATAGACAGCCAAATCTCGCAACTTGTGTTATATGAGATATGGGTGGCTTTAGCAAGTTTATGAACCTAGCCTGTTTAACTGATTCAATGTATTGTGCAAAGCTAGGAAACGGGTTTATTCAGGAACCAGGGAAAGTGTAATGCAGTGTTTCTCAAATTTGGCAACTTTAAGACGTGTGGACTTCAACTCCCAGAATTCTCCAACCAGCATGGCTGGCTGGGGAATTCTGGGAGTTGAAGTCCACACATCTTAAAGCTGCCAAGGTTGAGAAACACTGGTGTAATGGGTGAATGGAGTCACTATGTTTGCAAGCCAGAAGAAAGAAAGGATATATTCAGGAACCAGGGAAAGTGTAATGCAGTGTTTCTCAAATTTGGCAACTTTAAGACGTGTGGACTTCAACTCCCAGAATTCTCCAACCAGCATGGCTGGCTGGGGAATTCTGGGAGTTGAAGTCCACACATCTTAAAGCTGCCAAGGTTGAGAAACACTGGTGTAATGGGTGAATGGAGTCACTATGTTTGCAAGCCAGAAGAAAGAAAGGATATTGCCATGGCCAGCATCAATCCTGGGACAGATTGGATCCCACATGGACTGCCATTCTGAGTCCCACCAGTCTTCAGGGCTCTTGACATTTCTACCTTCTTGGACAATTGATGGAAGTGTAAATAGTGTGCAAATCTCAGTGGGCTGACCTGACATGCAAGAAAATTTCATTTCTCCCATCCCCAAAATGGTAGAGTTGCACCATGATAATCCTTCTCCTTTTCTAATGAACCACTGTTGGATTAGGGCTGTTAAGCCCTTGATGTTCTAGGAGACAAGGACTACTTTTTAAAAGCTAATGTGTTGGAAGTGGTAGACAATAAAAATAGATCTAGGAACTTCCATTTCTGATGTGCTTGATTGTCCTTTATGATAATGACCTTTTTTGTGACATTTAATCTCTGACATTAAACATTAACTAGGGATAGAATCAACTGTATTGAGAGATTGGACTTCTTTCTTGAGCAAGGTATGCCTTTTTTGCCCAACCGTCAAAAATGTCACAATACACCTGATAAAACTGCCCTCCTCAACAGTCCTCCCAGGCCACTGAATCAGTCCAAAAGGATGGACCTTGACCAGATTTCATTACTACAATTTCTTAATTACTAAAGCTTTGCTTTAACCGCAGCTTGTTTGACAAATAACCACTTACAGAAAAGTAAAGGCAACCGGTTTGTTTGCCATCCTATATTAGCTGACCTTGCTGGGTGCTTTTATAAATTAGTTAGAAACTTCAATAGGATACAAAAATGAAGTCTGGTATACTGAAGGAAACCAGAAATACACCCATCATGGTAAACCACAGTTGCTATCTATCAGTAACACTGGAGATTATTTTTTTAAGAAGCACAAGACAGTTTCCTACAGAGATGATGGGTTCTCCTTTATTGGACAAGGTTCAAGTAGAGAGTGTCATAGGATTGGAAGAGATCTTGGAGATCTAGTTCTCAGACCATCCCAGACAAATGGCTGTGCAAATTTGGATTTCCTTCTCTAAAGTTTCTACCTGTTGGCTCTTATCCTACTCCTGGATGCTAGGAAGAATACATGCATACTACACACCCATTTCTTTGAGATGCTGGGCTTCAAAATTCCTCACCATCTCTAGATGGAAGCTCTTTGTTCTCACTGCTGGGGTTTTAGAGATTGGCAGCCACAGCCAGGGGAAAATATTTAAGCCAGCAAGATTGCAGGAGACAAATAAGGATGCTCTGGCCAATGCTGCCATCTTTCATGGAAGTCCAGATGTTGCAAAGGTGGCTGACAGGCTGTTACTTCCCACTATTTTTTTTTAAAAAGCAAACCAAACCAAACCATGGTGATTCAGTGAGGACCAGGGACCCCATAGATGGAGTTTGGAGATGCCTAAAGGCAGTGAGAGGGGATTCCTAGAGTGGCTCCATATCTGTGGGGCTCCTCTAGGGCTTTGACTCTATGCCTGTTCATATAACACGGCTGAGTGGGGGACGGGGAGGTTAGTTAACCCCTAAACCTCACAGAGACTGGTTGGAGCTAAACCTACTCCCCCCTGCTTCCAGAGGCATCTAGTGTAACATATTTGCTCAACAGTCTAACCTTAGTCTTGACCCACTTAGGCATGTGATGGAAATAAAGCC
This sequence comes from Python bivittatus, assembly GCF_000186305.1. The sequence continues at coordinate 41,387 of NW_006535940.1, forward strand.
ACAATGTGCATTACACAGCCTCGTGTAAGGCATACTTTACACAAATGCTCACCCTTCCAGACTCAGCGGATTTCAGCGATTGTCCTCTGTCGTTCTCCCCTTCTCAGTGCAGCAATCTTGCACCACCAGTGCTGTGTCCTCTGAAGCCTCCTTGGGTTCTGCTACAGGAGAAGGAAATCAGACGTTAGACTCCTAGAGAGCTCTAATTGGATTTTTTTTTTTTTTAAGCAATGAAGGAATTTGTTTCAGATGGACATGAGCTCCTCTACCAGGCTGACAGAGCTGTCTGCAAATGTCTGGCAATTCTCCACCAATCAAAGGGGATAGGAAATACATCTTGCTGATGTTACACTTCTTTTATAGGTTGCAACCCAGAATGAGATTCTTGAGCCTGGATTGGAGTTAAATTGTAACTTTTATTGATTATTGTAATACACAAAGCCAACCCTAACCCTGAGAACTCTTCCCGGTGACCTATTCCCGCAGTTACAATCTGCTCTGGTTTTTCAAGGCAAGTATGAGATGGTTTCCACCAATTCAACAAAGACGGAGCAGGTTCAGATGAGATGTGAAGGAGCCCTCTGTTCCTTAGCCTTCCTTTGGAGACACTCTTATATTCTCTTGGAGGAGAATTTCAAAAACCTCTTTCAGGGCAGTGACATGAAAAAGGTAACATGGTCCATCCAGATGATCACCAGCATTTCCCCAGAAACTCTGCTGTTCATTAAAGGAGCCAGATGTTCTTCTGGTGCTTCTGCTGTAACAGTCACACTGACTTCAATGAGTGCATTTCTTAAAGCAGTGGCATCTTTCTTGAAGTTGGGCTCTTTAATAAATAGCAGACATATGCTGCATTCAATAAGGGTCAAAGTGTTACTTCCAAAGCAAATCTGAAGTGTCTGTAGCTATCACCACCACCACCACCACCACCACTATCCTCAGTTATATGTACACAGTAAACAAACCCCAGTGTTCCTGGGGATTTGTAACATGTTGTCACCCCAATTTTGATCTACTGTTTGCCATAAAGTCTGCTTGTGGTATCCTTTATCCTGGTAAAGGAGCCAGCAGTCAAGAAATATGCCCCAGAAAATTGCCAGGAAAAGAGATTCAGATGCCGTGATGTGTCTCCACCTACACAGATCAGAATTGTGCAGGCAATGGTATTCCTATGGAAGCAAAAGATGGACTTGAAGAAGCAGAATAGGAAGAGTATTGACACCTTTGAACATTGGTGTTGGAGAAAACTCCTGAGAATACCGTGGACAGCCAAGAAAACAAACAAATGGATCCAAACTTCTCACTTGAGGCTCAGATTATCATACTCTGGACTTATTATGCAAAAACTCCACTTCCTTAAGAAGTCCATAACCCTGGGAAAGATGAAAGGAAAGAGACGAAGAGGATGACCAGCAGCAAGGTGGATGGACTCAGTTACAGCAGCAATGGGGGCCCCATTGGAAGATCATCCTAGACAAGGTCTATCTATGTCAGTGTTGTCCAAACTTGGCCACTTCAAGATGAATGGAGTTCAACTCCCAGAATTCCCCAACCCGCATTGGTGGCTGGGGGATTCTTGGGGTTGAAATCCATTTATTTTTAAATTGGCAAGGTTTTGTAAAACCGAAATAGATAGAAC